>KN883956.1:34580-69467 GCA_000934455.1 Apostichopus parvimensis
TCTTAAAGGTTTGTCAAAGAATGTGTAGAATTCTTGAGCCAACATCTTGATGAAGAAGGCCTTTTTAGAAAGTCTGGTTCACATTCAAGACAGAAGGATCTTCAGGTAAGATGTTTATTTTATCTTAATAGGATTTACAATTTACTGTACAAGACTCACGACTGTATAGATATAATGTCATCAGGGCGGTCTGTACGCTCCAGAGTGCAGGCTAGGCATTAATGGTTTCAAGCAAAATGTCACCTTTTCTGTGCATGTTATGTCATAATGTGTCCTTCATTCTATTCTCTCTCCAAGTGTCTGTGCCGTGAGAAGGTAACAAAATAAAGTAAAACTGACATTTCTTGGCCTTGTTGATTATTTGAATTTAAAATGTGATAAATAGGAGGAATTGTCTTAGTTAAAACTCACCAAGTATTAGAGGTTAGTTCGGATTAAATAATCTAGGAGCATGTTTTAGGTTGGTTGATACTTTTAATCAAAATATTTATTTTTCAATAATGATCAGTTAGGTGGAATGTCATCATTGCTAGAAACTGTTGACAAACACAGAAGAATACTTGAAGCAAGCTTTGTTTTGTTGTTTTGAAATTTACAGAATAGACTCAGTAAAGGTGAATCCATAGACACGGATTGCCAAGTGGCAGATGTGGCCGGTGTCCTGAAACGTTTCTTCCGAGACCTCCCGGAGCCCATAATTCATCCCCGTTACCAGGCGTGGATTCTCAAGTGTGTCTCTATCGATGATGAGATTCTGCAAGAATGGACCACTCTCATTCTCTTGTGCCTGCTACCGACAAGAAGCCTTCAGTTGTTGAGGTTCATCATGCTCTTCTTATCAAATGTCGCCTCCCATTCAAAAAGCAACAGAATGGACGCTAAAAACCTCGCGTTAGTTCTGACTCCGACCATTTTCGGCGGCGAGGGCAACCTGGGAAAGACAGCCCAGATTGAGAGGCAGATAAAATTGCAGACTTTAGTGATTGAAACATTGATAAACAATGCGAAAGACATCGGCGTGGTTCCAGATTACATCCTGGACAGGATGGTCAAGACAAAGACCAGATCTAACGAAGCGCTGGATAATTTAACGTCCGAGGACGAGCTGGAGAAAAGTTCAGACGATAACTTGGAGAACAATTTTAGGAACAAACGGAAGAAGAGAAGAAGCGGAACCTTTCACGGTAAATAATTTTGAGTTTATCTTGAAACTCTGATATTAGATGGAATACCAAACATCTAATTCTCCTAATCAACATTATTTTTTCAAACAAAATCTGGAAGATTTAACATTTTCAAACATTTAATATTTCTCTCAGACACAGTTGCCAGAAAAATGTCGAGAGTGGGTTTCCTTGTCTCTCACCTACTGTACTTTTTTCAAAATTTGTTGGATTCCCATATAAAAGGAAAATTATTTATTAATTTAAAGGGATCCACTGTCTTGAGAGAAATTGAAGCTAGATTTTCTAATTTACAGCTTTAGATTGGACAAGCAGATTGAAGTGACCCACCAGGTGTTATTGTACCAGAGAATGTTTGAATATTGATAATTATATGCAAAATATAAAATGATGCATTTAAGTAACAGTTATCCCCAAATTTTCATGTCTTGGTTGCAAGGTATCGTACGCTTATCAGCTTTGCCCCAAAATATGAGAAACCTATTTAAACTCATCCAAACAATTGCATCATTTTTAAATGTGACAATGAAAACCGAAAAATTCAATGCAATTGAATATTTGAAATATATACTTTATATGGATATATACTTTGTATTATTGCATTATTTTTCTATGTTTTTGAAAAGATTATGCTATTATATTTCACACTCCCCTTAGGTATTGTGAATGGTCTTGGTCAAGTGGGTCAAAAGGTTGGTGAATTGTTAAAGTCTTCTGGGAGCTTGGATAATCTTGACAAGACTCCTGAAAATTTTGAAAACGGTAAGTGAAACACCCCTTCTGAAATCATTTTAAAGAAGTGAACACTATTCACTTTTACTGTGTGTAACAGTTAATGCTATCAATGAACAACTCCTTCTCTCACTTTATAACTAAGTAACCTGTAATTTCACAGCATTTTGAGCTTGGCCATTCCAAAGCGAAAGACTTTTTCATTTGTTGCATAATGCGTCTGTTCGTTTCAGTCATATGTTTTTCTGTTCCATGTGATACTGCATGACTGAAAGAACAACTAGAACCTATTCAAGTATACTTTATTCCTCATCAATGTTTCTAACTTTCTGTTCATTCTTAAGTGGAGACTCCAAGGACTTTAAGGTCATCGAAAAGAAAAGCCAGCGATGACATCGGTAGTTTCTTTTCGGCTACCAAAAGGTAAGGAATCTTGTCTAGCTATTTCTGATTGGTATGATGTAGGTTAGAGTAATCAAGAGTTCCCCACATGGTAACATATTTAGAAAAGAGAAGTTTATTTGAAAATGTCTCACCTGTTTGCAAACGATTATGTGAAGAATTTTCGTTCTAATTCTAAATAGTACAAATCATATGATCTGCTTTGGCAGCAAAGGTTACTTAATTAAGTAATTTGATTTACGATTATGATTTTGTAGTCATGGCAATTGAACTGAGAATGTCTTTTCATGGGTGTGTAAATAAATTATTCAGTGAGGCAGCCTGGCAGGTTATATCAATACGATTGACGTTGGATATAGTTAAACCCCCTCAGAACGGTACTTTACAGTTGGTCAATTTTGTAACATGGGAAATTGGGAATTGATATATCACATAATAAATAGCATGGCATGTAATGATGAATACTTTACATTTAAAACATTTTCTTTGGTGTTTGAAGATATTTTTCTTTCATCACCCTTGTTTTGCTATTCAATTTGTTTTATGTCAATGAAATATTATTACTTTAGAAGTACACCCTCACCGGCCAGAGGTTCAGTTTTCCGTCGATCAATGCGTACAAGGAGGAAAAGTAGCCCCATTCAAAGGAGGTTAGCTGTAAAATCCCAAGTCACAGTACAACTGCACATGATTTGAAACCTCTCCCCAAAACCTTTCTCCTTTACTAACACCCTACAACATGTAACCTATGTACCTTAAATGCTGTACTAAGACCTGTACTAGGCTGTGTGCAGAACCAATTCTTGTCTTTGGATTTTCAGCAGCAAATTGGCCATTACAGTATGTATGCCATTCAGCTAGATATGATATATACCAAAAAGTATTAATACCTGCACTTTAAGCTGTGAATTTTGTACCCAGCACAGAAATTGAAAAAAGTGTGGAAGAGGCACCATGCCATTATATTTTTGATTGGTTTTGTTTGTATCTTACTTTTCATTTCTATGAATGAGAAATTCAGTTGGAATTTATTCAAGATATTGTTAGACTTGCTTTAATTTAGCACGAAGAAAAGTTGCTCTTAGTAATCCTGTTGTAGAAATGATTGTACCTCTCTGACCTATGTAATGGTTGACCTCTGACCTATACTAATTTAACCAAAAACATAGCCAGTTACAGGGAGCCATGCATAAAACAGAAAGATAAAAAAAGAAGGAATAATCATATTATTATGTATTTGATAAAATATGAACTATTTACTGTTGTGATTAAAATGCATGATTTAATTGTATTACTTTATCTACTGATACATGCATGTAGATAAGAGCCCTGACAGTTGAAGTGTTATACTAATATATAACCAAGTTGTTGCAGTGTGCATAAAACTTTTCCTTCATCCCTAAGGATATACTGTACTCTTGTATGTGCATGTTGTATGTGCACGTGTATGTTGTAGTCATGAGTTTTGCTAACATATTAACCTTGCACTAATCACAGTATGTAGTGGTTCATAACTATAAGCTAACTACATCATTTTTTACATGGGTGTGTGTGTTGATGGGTGTGTGTGTTGATGGGGGAGAGGAAGGGGGAGGGAGGGGGGGGTGTGGGAATGCAAGAAATAATTTTTAAAGGTTTTTTTCAACTTTCTTGTCACCAGCACAGGAAGGCATTTGAATGAGTCTAGAAGGATATAGAATATTGTTACCTAGGGATAGAGTGGCAAAGCAATCTGAAACCTGTTTGCTGCTGGGGTGGTAGGTGGATGAAGCTACTGTACCCAGTTTGAGGTGTCGAATGTGCCATTCCTCTCGGTTGCAAAAAGTGTTTGTTTTTGTCTAAGATGCCCAATTAATGTGTTTCCTATTTCTTGGTCACTCAACCGGCAGCAATTCAAACCCCAGTCCTCCCCTGATGGTAACCCAATATTAGTAGTGACCCTTAGACCGGTGTGTTTTAAGTGTTATTTTGGTTGATTGACCATACACGTATGAAGGTTTTCTTCATGATATAATTCTCATAAATGAGACTATACACTAGAAAATTGTTCATTCCTACGTTGTAGACAGTATTTAACTGCAAAAGCATTACAAATATTCAGTTACAGAATTTGATAAATTGTCAGCCAATAGTTTTTAATATTCAGATCATGGAAGCCCAAGTGATCAGTAAATTTACCCAAAGAAAAGTATCATTGCCTTGGTAAGTAAAAAATGGCAAATTAAGCTCCAATGATCGCCAACCAATGGGCTGTCAGAACAGGAATCATCAGGTGACAAGTTGAAAGTCAACAAATAGAAAACAATACATCATACTGTAGGCTGAGTAGATAGATTATTCACCATGGATTGATTTGATCTGTCCCTTGCAGGAAAGCAATTTTACGACAGATGACTGTTGATCCACACTACGGTAAGAGGGGAGTTAATATTCACAAGGGTACCCCATCATCACCCATGACTCCCCTCCAGTCAATGAAACCAGCACTTGGTGAAATTGGTAAGACATCTAGCTACTCTAATTAATACATTACAAAGTTTAGTTAACGAGAAAAACAAAACAAAACAGAATGACATTCAGAATGATGACAGTATCAAGAAAAAAACACATTCTGCTCTTTAATGACAGAAATTTGCTATGATAGGTGAAAAAATGGTAGAATGTTCATTGTGGTAATTGCTGCACTGACCATATTTGTTGGGCTAGCAAAAATTTAAAAACAAGGGTCATTGCCCAATTTATCCACCGACAACGGGCCTTTTAAAATCAAATAAAAGATACCCATGTGATTTCACATGTTTGTTACATTTGATATTGAGACAAAATACCATAAAATTTGAAATTTTGTAATTTAACCCTGAATACTGCTTGAGAACACTGTATGGACTTGCATCGTGTTCTTGTGAAAATTGTGATTGCAATTAAACACGTTTTTAATTATACCATGTACTGTTGTACCCCATGTTGGCCACAAAGCTGATATCTGTGATTGGTTGTTCAGAATTCCCAGTCAATGTTAAAATGCCACCAACCTGTTTACCATTCTCAGAGCATGCATTTAGAACAAAATGATGTTGTTTTCCTTCCACGGTTTTGTGATCAAGATAACCCAAAGAAAGGACAAATCTGGGAGCGTCTGCTAGCAAATATTCCAACCAACCTCTGCACCTACAATTTAGTTTATTATTATTTATTATATAACTATTTATTTCTTCAACAGATGCTCTAGACTCGGAGGGTAAAATGCTGTTCCATTTCAACACACCTTCCATCAAATTTGCAGATGATTCCTTCTCGGGGTTTTCGTCTACCCCATCTACAAGCTCTGCAGCGGAACCTCTTCCAGCCGGTGTGACTCCTCGTAGAAACAAACTCAAGAAACTAAACCCTCTCAACAGCCGAAGGTTTAAGAGGTACGGTGGTACACTGTTAATTTAATGTGTTTTATGTACTAAGGCCTGATATGGGTCTATTCTTATAGTGGAAGGTTTCAACGGTACAGTGTTTATCAATGTTTTTTATACACTAAGGCCTGGCATATGTTTCTCTCCTTATAGTGGAACTTAAATAGGATTCCCAGTTCAGCACTTGTTAGTCAGTGGTTTTAAGAATAGCACTTAAGACCTTATGTTTCTATCCTTAATGTGGAAGGTGGCCTGATGTTTCTATCCTAAAAGCGGAAGGTTTAAACAGTACAGTGTTTATCAATGGTTCTGAATAACACAAAGGCCTTGCGTTTCTATCCTCACAATGAGAAGGATTAATAGGTAGTGTGGTACAGTATAAGTGTCTCAGTATTGTGAATTATGTATAAGACTCTCTGTTAAGAAATCTGTAAACTCATAAATTTGCTAGACTTGACTGCTTCATTATGTCTTCCTTCATCTCTTGTCTCTCCATCGCTGCCGTACATTCGCTATTCATCCTGCCCTTCTATGTCTGTGTTGTCAAAAGTGAGCTACTTTGTGACAACGTTGGGTGAAAATCATCAAAAACGTGTATTCGGTCCAAAACTAAGTGAAAAAATAAAGCTATTGTTGAATACTTTTCGTTCAGCTATGGCTAATAAATATATTCCATGTCAATAACTTTCTTTGCTGAAATTAATTCACTTTAGCATTATCTGTCTCATATGTTCTATAATCTGTAAAAGTAATATAAAAAAGAAGACATTTGTTATTATTGTTTGCTAAAATTGCAATGAATTTGTTGCTCTTCAGGCTCTCTAATGGGAAAATCATGAAGAGAATTGGCTATTGTATAAAAGAGCCAGTGCAAACAGGTACTAGTCTCATTGGTGCAGGAAAAATACGCTCATTAAATATAAAAACAACAACCTTTAATACCCTTGTATGTGTTAACTCTATGGGATGTATGCCGTAGGGCACTAATCATTCATTTCTTTAGCAATATCTGCAGCTCCTGCTTTTATGTAAAATTAACAAAAACAAAACTGTCTTGTCCAACAATCTCGTCCGTGAGCACTGTTGAGATGTAAAGAGAGACTTCCTTGTATCACTTAACCTGCGAAAAAATTGAAGGATTCCATAATCACCAAAAACCCACTGCCAAAAATGTCACTGAATTTTGGAAATTATTATGATGTTAATTTACTGTTTTGGTTTTCTGAATTATCCTTCAGTGTTTTAGCTTTGGATGAATAATTTTAGATAATTTTTGGATGATTTGGATAATTTTGGATGAATAATTTTAGCTTTGGATGAATAATAGCTTTGGATGAATACTTAACTATAGTCACATGTGTCTGCAATGTTGACAGTCAACTCTTAAGCCGAAATTTTCAAAATATGGTAACGAAGTGTGAAAATGAGTCAAGGACTTGTGATGTAACAGTTTTTTTTTTGGAAGGATTTTTCAGTGACAAATTTACTTACTGTTTTGATCCCAAGAATGGTTTTGATGATTTTATACCTCAAAGTAATGATCTGATTTTGGGAATGTTCATCAGATTTTGACCTGTAAGATTTTAAGATATTACATACACAGTAGCCATCGCCTATTTATATATCAAACCATCCCTTCCACTTGCATCTTTTCTTACTTTCTAGTGCTAAGGAGACAGTGTAAGTACAGGTGATAGTAAAATAATGTGGGTTTTGGTGTTGATTTTGCATGTTGCACCTGTTAAATTAGTTAACAATATTATACTGAGGCTAGGAAACTTCTAAATAATAATATCACGGAGCATGTGAAGAGGAAACCTTGAATCAATTTCTGAGATATTAATTAACTGACTTTTTCATTTACCTTTGAAATTATATTCATTGTGGTAATAATCTTTGATGTCACATGTGTCATTGAACTTTATCCACAACTGCTTTTGTGTTATTTATTTATGTATATATAGAAATGGTTCAAAAGTCTCTTCAGACATAACCTTAC
Organism: Apostichopus parvimensis; assembly: GCA_000934455.1. Taxonomy (NCBI): domain Eukaryota; kingdom Metazoa; phylum Echinodermata; class Holothuroidea; order Aspidochirotida; family Stichopodidae; genus Apostichopus; species Apostichopus parvimensis. The sequence continues at coordinate 42,302 of KN883956.1, forward strand.
AAACTCGCACAGCTGTTGCAAACTTTTGCAAACTTTTGCATGATGTGTTTTTCTTTATCAAAAAGAATCAAATTCTTTTCATCAGAAATAGTAATGATCAAATTTGTTAGTATTTCCCAATTGGATAATGAAGAATCCAGTGCAAATAAAACAAAAGACATGTTATCTAGAGCACCCTATGTAACATCACAAGTAAATATTACACTTGAATCTACCGTTCCACAATTAATGAATAAACTTCAACTTCCTGGTTACTTATATCTCAGAAACAGATATCAGCATTCAATCATTTTGAATTATTTCTGCTTAAACCTTGGCACTTCAGCAATCCTCTATAAAGCACTGGCTGGATAAATTTGCTTGTCATCATGTCATGTTGATCTTGCTCATGTGTCAATGTGTACTGAAATATTCAAAATTATTCCTGCCTCACCTAATACTAATTAACATGTAATTACTTAACAGGTAACTAATTAACAACATGTAACTAATTAACAGGTAGATCTGTCATACTTTTGCAAAATCTAGCTTTTCACTTTGATCTACATTGTATGATGTCACAAATACAGTAGTCAGTCCTAGATACGACGATAAGGTAGCTTTCAAAGCAACTGACCAAGTTTCCAATGAAAAAGTAACTTGTGAACATTATCAAGATGTTAGTCTATATATTTACATAATTGACTCCCATTGATTATGTTTGAACAAAGTATTTGACTATTCTGTGAAAATGTCATTAAAATAAGGACCAAGACTTTTAAATACAAGTCAAAATTACCAAAAAGGTAGTACTATATGCAAGGGTATTAAACATTACCCTCATGTGTAGGTTAATATTTATTGTAATGCCTGTCATAACACTGAGATGTTAAGAGGAGATATTTAACCATAAATTATGGAAACTTACCCTTGCAGAATAATTAAGCAAAGACAAGGCTCACTAGTCGTTATCATTACCGGTACAAACATACCATATCATGGTTGCTCAGTAACAAATTGATATGACATTGTATTAATCGTACCCTAACACTAACACCACCATCATCAGCATTTTACACCACCTTCAGAACCTACTCAATTCATTCATGAATATTCATTTAAATTGATACATACGTGTACTTAATTCACCAATTTTGCATTACAAACACTATATGGAAAAAACTAACAGCAGACTAATGAAGATCAAGTACTCATAAGTATTGTCCATTTCTTGTTAACTTTGTCTGTCATGTGAGTGCTGTTACATGTGCATATATATAGTGTATACATGGTCCAGGTGGTTCATTGTCAGGGGAAGGGGAGGTGCAAATGAGAGGGTGGGGGGAGTCAAATCAGGAAATTGGAAACAATTGGTGAGAAGAGATTCATGATTCTCTAAAATTCTAACAAAGCATTTCTGATTGTTAAAAGTTTTCTTGCTCATAGTTACTTTCATTAATTTCATAAATATTACAATGCACCAAACAAACCTTGATTGATAGTAGCATAATCCACCAAGTAGAAAGAAGTAGGATGAGATAATAATGCCCAGGGCTTCTAAAATTGAGCTGTTAAGAATTACACCTCCCCATCGTTGAAATAAATGCTCTGATTAATTTTTACCAAATTTTAGCCAAAACCCTAGTTATGCTTAACATGCATATTACGTTTTGAAAATGAAATTTTTTGATACTGCTCTCTTGAAACGAGAATGTACAAAACTTCTAGTTACCTAAACTTCACATGTGCCTTGGTAATGATATCATCAAGTAACTGATCACATTGTTAGCTGGATTGATCAGAAAGGACTAGGACCCTCATCCCTTTCTAAATAACCTTGTTGTCCTGACGATGCTAAAATGGAATTGTTTTTGTGGCTTTACTGTACGTGTAGGCTGTACTGTAAATATTCTTGATTCTCTACAATATGTCATGAAAATTTCCAATTCTATTTCAAAGTCATTGACTAGACCCAACTATCCAGATGTTGACTTAGTAACGAAAAAAAATCCAAACAATGGACAGCTTTTAAAGTCTTCTCTTTGGTGTTATAAAAGCACTTGAACTAGAAGATTAAATAATAATGAAAAAGTAACTATTGTCCCATCAACATTATAAAAACTCATTCTGTGTTTTTTTTTCTAAATAAACAAAGTCTGTAAGTAAGACATCAAATGCATCTTGACATATATATGTATGTAAATGTACTGCATCCAATTCTATACGACACCATGGGTTAATTTTGAATCGTTCAAGAATGCCATCCAATAGGTATAAATTTGTTGGAAATGTCCCTCACAGCCATTTGCCTCACACTGCATGTGTAATCGTTCATTTGCACCATTCCTTTGCAGGTTATCACTGGGTGCCATTGGTGGCTCCAGTAGAAATGAAACTCCACTAAAGCTTCCACAACCAAGACAGGTATTACAGCAGTAAAACTTACCATCATTTATTCATTGTTTTACATGTCAATTCTCTCACATAACAAAGCTGTCCGAGTCCATTTAATATTGCCATGTTTATCATTATCAACGTTTCTTCCTTTTCTAGTGTTACATATCAAGCAAATTCCAAATTATTTCTAGTCATTTTATGTTTTACCTGCAGGGTGGAATAATTTAGTGTTCCAAATTTTTGCGTAGCATGTACTTATTCTCTGAACTTTTGTCTTTTATAAAATACTATGGTCTCTGTGTTCAAAATCTGCTATGCATCTTTGCACTTGTATAGCAATTTTCCAATTTTGGCATAGTATTTTGCAGTGCGATATGGAATATGTTATTCCCTGACTTGATTCTTCACCTGAAGTATTGATTATCTTTAAATCTCAATCCATTGTAAAATGGCATAATTACAGTCTTGAAGTTTCTTTCCTTCTAAATATTGCAGTTGTGATACACTGAGCTGCTTTCTTTTCTTACTTTTTATAACTTAAGACCTTGTTATTCCGTTCTGTTCCTGAGACTTTTCAATATTGATTAGATATTTCGAGATTTCCAGCAGCTTATATTAAGTCATTTAGTTGATTCATTTCAATTCCAAAGTAAAGGCACTTCAGTTACACAACTGATGACACTTTCAGTCACAATTATCAATGGACTCTTTATTAATGTAATCATCTGTGTATAATTCAGAGGTTATTTGAGCTTGTAAGTGATATATGTGATAATGGTGTTTACTAATACAGAGTTACTTACTCCAAATTGTTTGTTCCAATAGAATGTAATATAAAATTTTCCTTATGTGAAAAAAAAATGAAGGGAGTGTTATTTGTATTTTTCCTCATGAAATAAAGTTTATCAGGTAAAGTTTGTAAAGTTCTGTCTGCTTGAAGGGATAATGTATCACTGGTTTTCTGGGATATGGTTGAGGGTGCCTTATTAATGTTTGTTTCGTTTTTCATAAACGTAAAAGCTTGTAAATGCGGGCGGTCAACCATTTGCGAGAAAATGCAAGTGTGGGTAAATATTTCAAATCAAAATAATTTTGGTTATTTGCATTGCTGAACAAAATTGGTAAGGGGAGATTAGGATGAAGTATATAACAGTATGTGATAGGTAAGAAATCCCATACCTAGAATTTCACAATTTGTAACCATTTTCTTAGGAAACGCCAGATTTAAAATTCAATTCCAACTGGCAGATGCCTTGAATTAGTACAAAAGCAACATGTGTTTATACTGGCAGAAAAATACCACTGGTGCTTTTTTGTCCACTGGCAAATAGCAATATCTTCTGTCATTTAGCCAGTAAATAACCTGAATTTCTAAGCCTGTAATGAGATGTGTTTGAAACTGGCCACAGTTTTAAGCTATGCATGGGTTGCACGAGGTGCTACATTTCATTGGATTATTTATTTTGTTGTTTGTTTATTTATATATTATGGCCTCTTATATCGCAGATTTTTGTTAATTATTAGGAAATTTTGAAAATGGTGAGATCTAGTCTTCTAGTTTGATGGAATTCCAAACCTAAATTTGTTGTTTTAACTTATAAACCCACCAACGGAATATTTGTAATTAACTAAAAGCAATGTTGCTTGCCTCACCGCAATTATCAAGTCTCAGATTCTGCTTTCGATATTTTTGAATTTTGTTTTCTTTCTCTCTGCAGAACAATCCATATCACTCCAAGTACACAACGCAGGAAGAAAACGTCGGACATCGCCTTGCCCAACGACCAAACTCAGATGTCTTCGACGCCCAGCATCTCGTTCCGAGACATCCGGAGTGCAGAGAAATCTCTCACAGATGTCCAGTCAGTCAAAGTGACAAGGATGTCTCTTCAACCATGTACACGCCTCCTTCATATCTGATGAAGGACACATCCACAAGAGGCGACAAAATCACAGACCTTCAATTTGACATGGACGAAAAGTCTGTACCAGAACAGAAATCGAGAGGGTATTCATTAACCGAAGCAAAGCCTTCGAGAGACAAAATCTATAATCGAGAAAAAGAGCCCAACGATACATTAGATGTGAGAAGATGCTATAATTTAGAGGAAATTGAAACTGGTAATTCAAGTAAGGTTTTCGCTCCCAGAGAGAGATCTCAGTCCTGTCTCTCTGTCAAGTGCGCTCCTCGTCTGACGATGTGTTTGTCGAGCAGTGCCCTCGACGATGATGCCATGCTACTGGGAGAAGACTATTCCCCTAAATGTGCGATAAATCCTAGGAAAAGAGAAACTTCGGTGGCAGATGGAAATGCCCACAATCCCAAACAGAGAGAGACGGTCAAGGGTGATGAAATGGATGGGGAGAAATGGACTAGTAATAAGGTTCAATATTTGAAAGAGTCTGAAAGTCAGAAAAGTCTGTCCAGTGTATTGTCCAATGTGACAGTGGACAGTACAAGATCATATTTCAGTATCGAGGCAGGTGAAGAGACGATTGTGGCTTCCCTCACAAATACAAATGACAAAAGTCAGACTCCGGCGGTCGCGGAAATATCTTCTGAAGAATGTGAAGAGAGTAGCAGCATGGAAGTAGATGAGAATGTTGAAACACAGAGTGAGCCCATCCTCTCTTATAATTACAATTACAAAACATCATCAAGAAGTTTAGAGACTTTCCAAACCATACCAAGTGAAAATAAAACTGCGGAATGGATTCTCAAGAAAACAATCTCTGTCGACAGCGGAAGAGGGGAGTCGATCGAAGATTTAGAGCCGCAGTCTAAGCAGGAGATCAACGATGATAAAGATGTCACTGAAGGCAAGGAACCTCTCGCAGTTTTAGGTCAAGGGTCAAACATTCCAAAAGTGAACCCATCAAAGCTGCGACCCTTAAAGGTGGATCACGACGATTCTTCCATGAAGCAATTTCACATCATGCAAAGGAGACTGCACTTGGATCCCAGCAAGAAGGATTGTAAATCGGTCCGGCAGAAGATTAAGATGTTTAACTCACTCTCCGAGGACGACTTAAGTGATTCGGATAGAGATGGAGATGGTTCAGTGAGACTCACGAAGCATCACTCTGGCTCCGATCTGCCTGTCAGCATCTTCAAAGGAGGAGATGCTAATGGCAGTTTCTTCCAAAGCCCTGGTAAGCCTTTGATCGATTCAGTGACAGTATCACTCTCACCGCTTGTCAAGTCCATGAGCTATGACTCTGGTCTGAAAGAACTCGCCAAGGACACCATAGAGGAAGCCAGAATGCCCATGTTGCGGTCAAATGTACGGAGGGAACTCAGCAGTAACTCCAGTGAAGGGGATTCATTCGAAGCCGCCATGGACTCCGCAAAGAAGGCCTTGTCAAATTTCAAGCGATTCGCTGCGGAGAGTTCGACCCCAAGTGCTTCCCGGAAGCCTCTGGGCGATAAGAACAGCTGGGAAGTAAATCAGGCAAAGCTTTCGCCGAAAGCGTTGCCTCCAAACCAGGTGGATTCACTGCTTGAAAACTCTCCAGCGATCTCGTCAAAGAGCCCAACTTACAGGAAACACATCAAGAGACTCCACATTGAAGAATCCCCAAACTGGCAGAGACGGTCCCCAAGAGAAAAGTTCAGACGTGAGGATTACATGCATCTGCTGAAGTCACCCAGAGGTCACCATGGGTCACCCAAAAACCCTCTATTGGAGAACGATAAGAAAGGAAGGAGAAGATCAAGGCATGTGCGAGAGGAGTGGCAAGTGTGAACGTTACAAAACGATTGATGCAGCAATTATTTTGGTTTGTATTAATCAGGAAGGTCTTTTGCCCTGTACTAAAACATCTGAAGGCAACGACGACATATATGACGTTCGTTCCATGTCTGTGAGAGATTAGAATTTATTTACGGATGTTATGGGGTGAATCAAAGTAAAATTTCTCCTATTTGTTCAAACATATCATGCCAAAAAGAGGTTTGAACTTGCTAAAGTGAACCAATTTTTTGTTGTTGTTGCATCACCAATGATGACATAGCAAAGCACAGCAAGGGCAGGATTTTGTCAATTTGGCAATTAGCAGGGCAGGGAGCTAAATAACAACTTGGTATTTTTATTTCTTTCTCTTAATCTTTTCTAAGGTTTTCCTCTCTCATAAGAGTTATGTGCAACACTGAAAATGAGCATGAATATTCATAGACTATTTAAGATAAGTAATAGATGACATTAATTACCATAATGAAGTCTTCCTAATTATTTCCCAGCTTCTGGTGTTACAGTTTTGTGGTGTTATGTTTCATTATTTACGATAAGAAAAAGTGCAATTTGTGATAGCAAAACCTGAGTTGCCATGGAAATGTGTATGATGTTTATAGACAGAGAGAACCAAGATGCATATAACTGATACCAATTCTTTAAAGAACTTGTTGGAATTGGGTTTTTTGGTAACTTTTCAATATTATTCCAAGTACTAAAGTCACTTAAACATAGTTTGCATCATCATAAAGTTTCATACATTTGGTGAAAAATTTCTGAAATGGTGTCTTCGTTTGGTCAATTGTTACCTTACATTGAGTAGTTCTCCATAGCTGTAAATTGCCACATTTGTTCATGAGTAAAGACATGTTTAATTGCTCAAAATTAAACACTTAGAGTGTAAATTTCGCATAGCAGTTCTGAGGTTTGTGAGTGTTAACAAGTATAGTATAATGAAACTATTAAGGTTTTGTGTGTAAAAACTGCTATGCATTTTGTGTAGCTATTTAGACTTTGGATAAAATTTTTCTATTTGATTCCAGCTGAATAAATCCCTGATTATAAATTAAAAAAACTATTGCTTATTAAATCTACCAGTAGGAAGCAAAGCCAATATTTACTTGAGCAGAAAAATAATGGAATAAAAAGCACTATCTATTATGGCATTAGTTAAACAAGAAATTGTAGCAACAAGGACAAAAGTCCTTTGTTATAAAAGTGATGTTGACATTGCTTGCATTGAGTTACTGCACACATTGTGAGGTTATCTTCAGCATACTTTGTGAAATATGTTTGTATAGTAGAAGTTAGTTGGTTGTCTCATGTGTGTTGCTGTCATATCGTGCTAAATGTCAATTTTACTACAGATTTCCGGCCAAGGAGATGCAGTTAAATTGCTGGGAGGGTGAGGGGGTGGGTTTGGTAGGAGGGTCACGTTGTAAGGGAGAGTGTGGAAGGGATAGCATGGGTGGGACATGGGAGATTGGCATGTTAGTTGGATATTATGCCATCCTGACTTTATATATCTGAACAAGAAATTGTACAAGGACATTTGCCTGCTCCCTCCTCAGCTCCTTTGAAACAAATTCCTTGCTATTCACCTCTCGAAAATAAGCTTCTGTTTATCTATCAGTGAGAGACAAAGTCAGTCTTACTGTTAGCAGAAACAAAGAAGAGGAAGCAACCAGAGGAAAGGGTAAAGGGAAGGAGGGGTCAGATGGAAAGGAAAGCTGGGGAGTAAAGGTAGAGGGTAGTCCCAGTACTTAGTTCCTATCCTGTTGTTTACATGAATATTACACGTTTGGATGCTTTGTCACACTCATACATTTGCTGCCAAACACAACACCCAAAATATGCCAATTTAATTGCTTGAATCCAAACGGTACAACAGGAAACAACCAATTATATTTAGACTGATTTGGGATAGCTGGGAAATTAATTTTTTCAGCAGTTGCAAGTTTGTTTTTCTAAAATAATTGCAGTCCTATACTAATGTAGATTTGCAACAAAATATTCTCTGTCTGTGGTACACATGGTATGTCACATTCTTCTATAACAACTCAAAGGATTACTAAAGCAAGATTATATGACATTTTCACAAGTACCTCTATGAGGGCGTGGACAGATGTTGCCAGATGACTAATGTATAAGATAAAGGGGTTATAATGTTCTCTTATTTGTTCTTAAGTTTTGGTGCTTGTGTCTCAAACCCTTTTTCCTGAATTGTATCCTTGACTGTTTTGTCTTTCCATAACTTGTATCATATTCTTTATTCATGACTTACATCCCTGCATTTATTGAAAATTATATGACTATACCTGTAAATTTATTTCAAGATTTCTTTTCCCCAAATTTATCATTGATTATTAAGGACATCCTCTTAATATCATTAAACCATGCTTACAAATTCTATTGAGAAAGATAAAAAAAAAAAATGTGTCAATGTTCAAAAGAATCGTCAAAGGGAAATGTATTCCAGACAAGTGAAAAAAGAAACATAATGTGAGCATTCTTGTGGAAACTGTTCAATTCCAAACTCATATTTTACGATTGCATATGTTGATAGTTAGGTACTAAAAATTTTCAAATAGTTTCACGTTGAACAAAACTTGCTTTCACTGCGATAATTGATGTATCATAATACTAGAACACTTTATTCACTTGTAGCTTGTAGGTGCAGTTGGAAATCAACCAATCATATTGTCTAAATATGTGGAGGGTCCATTTTTTGTGCAAAAACATTTTCAATTATCAGCATGAAGCCAAAGACCGGTTTCAGGAATTGATTGCAGAAGTATACCAAGCTTGCTGTTTCTTCCTTCAATGGATTATTTACCTCGGGATTATTTGCTTGCCATGATCTTAGCGAAAGTGAAATTTCGAATTGCCCTTCCATTGTTCTTTAAATATATTATTCCACATTATCAGCTAAGACTGCCTTTGTTTTTTGCATAATTGTGATGTCATATGATGTATCGTGCCAATCTATGTATTAATCGTTTCAAGAGACTATATTTGGGATAGAAAAAAAGAGAAAAGCTTTGTAATTAAATTAAAAGAAACAACAGACAGTAAAAAAAAGTCGAGAACTTTTTTTCACTTTGGTTTGTGGTCAAATATAATTAATATACCATATATCACAGTGTCAATGAGTCATGATTTCTTTAAAAATATTTCATGGATGGAAACACATGAAACAATTAATAAACAAATGAATAATTAATGTTCAAAGCCATCAGTTTGGAAGAAGAAAGGGGTATGCATGTGTGACATAGATACTAAGTACAGTAGATGCAAAGGAAACAACAGTAGATATGCGATGGATTTTGATGTCATTTACAGGGCAGTTCTTTCTGTAAGGTGGGGTACATTGAAACATTTTGACCACACTTAATGACTGCATTCCATTATATACAGTACTATGTCCTTGTATATACCTTCTACCAAAATGGAAAAAAAAAATTGAATTGTGAAATTTCATCTTGCAGTTCAGTGCTCTATAGAAGAAAATGTTATATTAATTCCACTTGTCTCACCAAATTCCCAGTTTTGTTAGAAAAGCTACAAAACAGACAATATATATTTTCCCCATTGAGCGCCTCTCTTCCCAGAATATATTAAAAGCAACATAACATTAGAACCAGATGATTGTAGCAGTTAGGTGAAAGAAAGGAACAATTAAAGCTACTTCAACCCAAAAATTTGGGCAAACTTGGCTTAGTCACAAGAACCAAGGTACATTTTGTTCCCTAGTTTGTTTGAAAGACCCACTTATGTTTGGAATATTTAAACCTTACATTTCACAAACATGTCATCTTACAAGTAATGTAATAATACTTTCCGGTAAAACCACAAACGAGGAAGTTTTCTAATTTGAAGGGGGGGGGGGGTATGTTCACCAAAACAGCTGTGCAATCAGATAGTGTAGCTGACTAGTGACCACCAAAATATTTCTTTTTCTACAATAATTCAAATAAGCAATTCAGAAAAAAAAGTATGGGACAGTAATACATTTGTAGTTGGAGGCTGCAAAAGGTTTAGGGAAAAGAATTAAAAATTTTGAAACTAAAAACACTTAACATACATCAAAATATCTTTCCACACAACTTAATCTCATGAAATAATTCCTCTGCAGATAAAGTATGAGCTGTTTATCTAGCCTTTCTTTCTGTTAACCAGAAATGTTCAGTAGCAGCCTTAAGTAACTGATTGCATTTTTTCTTTGAGCTGAACAGAAAATAAAACTGTTGGTACTGAAAGGTCAACAGTAATAGTATCAAAAGTTGAACAAAATCAAATTATTCCCAAATGTTGATAAGAGTTAAATTAACTGTTGTCAGTGAGTTCAAACTCTTTATTTGTGGCAAAATGCTTTTTTTTTCATTTGCATTTACTCTCTAGCATATTTTGTGGCAATACTGATGACCTCAGAAGTTTTAATTAATATCAATTACTAGGACTGAGTCTTACACTTTGAATGCAGAGTCTTTGTGTTCATAACATAATAAAACTGTACACATAATAATTAGGTCTTATCAACTCAGTGTGAGAACTTAATTCTGCACATGGGATCTTTTAAGACGACTCGCATATTCAAAAAGTAGGTGCTGTACTGTGATGTTAAACGGCGTGATGGCTTAGTATCGAAAGAATTATTTGTTGAACATCCATGATTTTATACTGTCCACCAGTACCATGAGGCAGCAGTGTACCATTCATTGACCTGACAAGAATGTGAATGACTGAGTTTGTCCACAGTAGTCAAGATATTTCATTGTTTAAAAGAAATGAAAAACAATTTTTAAATTATGATACCGTGAGCAGGTATCAGCATTTCAATCTCATAAAGAAGCAGGTAGCTCCTTCGATGGTCCAGTACATAGTAAAGTCTATTAAATTCCATAGAGAGGGAAAGACACCTCTTCAAAAATTTCTTTGCAATGAACCTCGAGTCTACAAAAATGACATCCGATGACATCTAACCAACATTTGGATAAAATGAGTGAAACCTACAGCCACAATGGATCTGTTGGCAGGAATGGCTCTTTTTTTTTATAGGCTAAAAGGAATCTCTTGTTAGATTTCCCTGTAAAATAGTCATTTCTAATCCAGATATCCACATGGGAATCATTCAAGTTGTGACAGAGCTGTTAATTGCTTCAATACTTTCGTTTGACTTGTTTCTCGTATTTCTCCTGCTAGGAACATCTCGTCCACCACTGAGTAAACTTTGTAAAAGTTGAACACCAGATCTAATTCACAAACATTATGAAAGTATTCATTCAAAACCTGTTGAAGAGAAGTGAACACATAAATTGTCTTCAATAGATATTAGTGCATGGCAGGTTATCAAATGTTGAAGTGCAGTTTGTAGGTAATCCACTTCATTTATCTTTTTTGTGTGTAATTGTTTGTTACTTTACTACAAATAACTTTAGTTTAAAAATGTGGAGCACAGAATTATAAATAAACAACAGTACAACACTGCATGGATCCAATTTAATATCATTAATCTAACTTTGATGTTTTCAAGCCATTCAATATGCTACAACCTTACATAAACAATGTGAGCAAAAATTATTCAATCTAATATCTATTAAATAAACCACTCCTTGTGTTATTATTAACACAATACAACTTTAATCTCCATCCATTGTGTTAAAATAGTGGGTTTTATTTATATGAATGCAATATTCATTGAGGCTGCATTGATGTGACATCCTTAATCTTTTTCAGTATTGCTCACCTGAGAACAATTAAGTGCTCAAATTTTGTGTAGCAGTTGTGAAGACTTTGCATTTCGTCTGTACAAAATAGATAGATGCAATGTACAAAACTGCAACATACTTTTGCACTCTACTAATATGTCACCATTTTGCATAGCAATTTTGCGATGTTATACCAGAAACATTATTCCCTACATTGTCTAAAACATTGGTCAGATGCCACTGATCAGGACTTCACAAACTGATGCCAAATAACTTGATTGATGAAAATACATCGACAGATAGCTTGGTACAAAAGCTTCACATGAACTAATGGAAATTTTTAATCTGGCCGCTGATGCTCTGCAGAGAAATAACCTCATTTATCTCTCTAGAGATAAAGATTTACACAATTTGCATTCCATAAAAACCAATAAACATGATGTATAATATTGGCGTACACATGCCAAGTATAAGATTTACCCAAGCTCAGGGGATTAGGTAGCATGTACATCAGCAAGGTTTCATAGTTCACACTTCACACACAACCAATCACGACTTAAAAATTGCGATTGCCACGAAAATACAATACTTCAACTTGCTACAGTACAATATATATATTGTATATCAATATTTATATAGGAGGAAAAGAGATGAAAATGTATGGATTTGATGAGGAAACTTTACCTCAACAAAGTTATGTATAGCCTCGAGGTATGCCAAATTATTGTCTCCGATGTCTACACAAATACAAAAGTATAGTCCAGCGTATCTTCTGTAAACGATTTTAAAATTTCTGAACTGGAAAGAAAACAAAAAGAAGTTTACACCAGTATTGCGCACAACAAAGTCTTTCTCAGATACATGATGTTAAAAATAAAATAAAATAAAATAAAAAGACACATTTTTGGAGAACAAAGCTGGCAGCCATCTATCGATTCTATCTCTCCTACAGTATGTCAATTTTTTTTTACAAAACTCACAAATATTGGACGTGCATATCTTTAAATTTGTCAGTGTACATCTACGACATCACACATGTTTGTTGCTTCAAGTTGACTTTTTGTACAAACCATGTCACCTTCAAATGATGCATAGGAACTGAATACAAATGTCACCAGGATGCTAAAGGTATATTCCTCTTTTATTTGCCAACAATTTCACCTGTACTATCCTTTAAATATGGGCATTCAAGTGACTCAATAAAATGTATGGAAGTGAACACTGTTGATTTCACATGTAGCTAGTATCTCTCATCTACCCATATAGATGATTGCTTTATGTTATAACTTTTCAATATTTACATGGAAGTGTCCTTTACCCTAAACTGTCTGAGAAGGAACAATGATACTGTAGCTACCTTTAATCAATCTCACATATATATTTCTTATACTTTCACCAACTGAGCAGTTTGCTCCCTGGGCCATATACTGTACTTCTTTCTCTTCAATGTCTGGATAATATGAACCAGGATGAGCACCTCTTGTGAAGTATTTCACATTAAAAAAAATGCCAGGAAGTTAAATAATGGTCTCTCATGCTTTACCTTCAATCAGCAATGTACTGCCCTACCTTCATTTTTCTTTCCTTTTAACATTAAAAACATGTAGATAACTGCTAAATTCAAACCACCAGAATAACCTCGAGGATCAGAAACTTCACGAAAGAAATTTTGACAACTCTTAGCAATACTAAGCAAACAAGAGTTTGGAGGTTAATAAATAAGATATGATCATATGCAATCAACATAATATCCAGATACTTGAGGTAGGATTATAAAAATAGACTTACTTCAACAAAGTTTGTGTGTTTGGCATCCCTGACAGTAACAAGAGCATGAACCTCTTCAATTAACTTCTGCTTTTCATCATCATCAAAGTGCATGTACCACTTGGCAAGTCTCGTCTTTCCCGCACGATTTTGAATTAGAATGAAACGAATCTGTTGAGAAAGTGTTTGAAGGCTGAATGAGAGCTTCCATTGCAACACAGAGTGGCCAAATACTTGTTGATACTATGAATGCTGACTACAGAAGCACAACTTTTTCGGATATTTGTTTTCGTTTTACAAAATTTCAATTTCTTTTGACTTTGATGCTTGTAATAGGCTAGTATGTTATTGTGCAAGAAGTAAATAGATCAAATCAACCAAACTAGGTATGGACATCTATATATCAATAAATTCACTAGGCTATGGATGGTGGAAAAGCATAACAGGATCTAAAGGCAGGGTAAATGGTCCTCAGTTTGTTCAGATTTTTGGACCGTTTACTTTTTGAGTTCTGTATTCTTCCACAACAAAAGAAGAGACTAATTCCATACCATACTGAAAAGAAGAACACATCTTAAGCACATTATCTAGGGCTGATGCTGATTTAAGTATCATTCTTTTGATATTTCCGTAATGACTTGGACTTGGCTACCTTTACTTTTTGCTCTATTAACCAGGATGATAGGTAAAAGCCTAACGTTACTTTAGGCCAGACAACTGTACAATCAAATAGCCTGGCAGCCTAACTCAATGAGATTAGGCTACAGTGAATTATACTAAAGTTAACTTACGACTAAATGGACTAGCGTTTCCTCCAATGAGTTATGAAAACAATTGATAGACAAAGGAAGAAGTTCAGAACTTTAGCTTCTCTTGGATATTTATTAAATTACACAAATATTTACCATTTTCGGACTGAGTTTGGGTGGGTAGTGGTTTCTCACTTGATGGTCACCGCCTCTATATTTAGACTTACTTCAAGTCGGTGTCTCAAGCGGCACACATGTGTACAGCTTGTGTACGCATGTGTACAGTACGACAATAATTCTGTATATACCTGTATATGTTACAGAAATTTCTGTGATTGATGCATACATTTGTACTTGTGCGTAACGTACAGACTACTATGCTTTGGAAACAAAATTACTGTGGCGCCGAAAATACTGCTTTGTGCTCGTGTGAAGTCATCACTTCCCTTTATTTCTCAAATCCTTAGACGCTGAAAAAGCTATAAGCATGTTCTTTCATGTATGTTCTAGAAATAATTTAATTTGATTTATCATTCTTGGTTGAATATTGTTGCTTGAAACATTGTACATAGGCCTAAGTTTCCACAGTATCTATGTTTTCGCACATTAGGGTCGTACGTTGTAATGAATAGGTCATACAGTTGTAGGCTAGTAGAGTTTCTCATGTATTTCTTGTTGGCGCACTTATTTGTTTGCATCCAACATAAAGAGTGAAGAAATATTCACTAATAACAATATACAGATGTTTTGACAGCTAAATTGGACCCATTTAATTGTGTCCTTTGTCTGTTTTCGTTAGCGTATGAAGAACCTGCTAGGATTTAAATGTTAGGCTCTCAGGTGTAGATGCTATTTAGTCTAACTAAATTGATTTGCAGTAAAAGTAAGAGATACTTGTATCCATTCTGATTCCTTTGTCTGTTTTCATTAGCGTATGAAGAACCTGCTAGGATTTAAATGTTAGGCCCTCAGGTGTAGATGCTATTTAGTCTAACTAAATTGATTTGCAGTAAAAGTAAGAGATACTTGTATCCATTCTGATATTCATGGTGTATAAGATTCACAATAATTGCATACTAATTGAAATCAACATCTAGTTCAAAATTCTACCTATTTAAGAGAAATATATACATTGTTGTGATGGCAAATTTCATTTATGAGAAGGTGTTGGTATTTGAGCCAAAATGGATTGCAAAGACCAAAGTCATGAAGTGATGTAGAAGTCAGGACTGAAATTTGTGCATGTTAAACAATCCGGTATCAAATTGCACATAGTGGCATATTAAATTAATGGTGTCTAAAGTTCAGTAAGTCAAGACATGTTTTAGTATCATGTTCAGTAATGTAACGATGAATTGCTTAAAGAGGTTATGAAATGAAAAAAAAATTCTTTATCATCGTATTCTGTACACTCGTAGCTTTCCAATGATACCCAATTTGTGTCAAACGAAGCTTACATCCCCGAGGAATAAACGATCAAAAATTCGAGGGTAATAAAAACTTTCTAAAAATTGTTGTATTTACGGTAACGCAGCGTGACGTCAGTCGAGGAACTCAGCTCACCTCCGAGACGCTATGTTTACATTCTTAAACGTCTGAGAACACACACCATTACACTGTTGCAGTGCTCCGTATAGTAATTGAGATTTGGTGTTTGGAGTTTGTTTTTACGTAAATTTATCTCGTAAATGTTAAAAATGCCGAGCCGATATGTGGTATCAGGTTGCTCCACCACGAGTAAAGACGGATTTCTACTGCAAGCTTTTCCAAAAAGATGACAGAAATCGAAGAATTTGAACACGACTCGCTCAAAACACTACACATACACAACGTTACAAGTGCCTGTAGGCCTATACTGTTGCCAAATTACTTGTTATGACCATAGCCTAGGCCTCCTTGATACAGCAAATGACGATTTTTTTTTTTTATGGTTACCTAATATTTCGCACAAATTTTAAAGCCAGTTGGTTTTAGAACAATCAATACTAGATCTGCAAGTTTTCTTTTGTGGTAAAACTGGAATTGTGTTGTGATTTTACGTAACAGTTGGATGATACAATTACACGGGCTAGCCTGTTATACAACGTCTATTAGTTAGGTCTAGACCTCATGTTACCACTACTAGTACTATAGGGTTGCAATGTACAGAATGTCACATTTGCCTTGCACTGTAAGACACAAAATTCTAGAAGCTTCGCTACGAAGTTAAGTAGCAGGATCATTGACATTCGAGATAATTTTAATCATATGATGGTCTTAATAACGGTGGTTTTGTCTATGCTCAACTGACCAGTTTCGGTTCAGGGTCGTCCAACCGTTCTGCTTGGGGACTTCGATCGGCAGCGACGCGTCTCGGCCACCGGGATCGTTTTACAATTCTTCTGCAAGGGGCTCAATTGATAGGGAAAAACACCGATATTATCTTCATCACCCTCGAAAACTATTTCCTCCTCTTCTTCCTCAAGAAAACAATTTTCGTCAAAGCTTACGAATGTCCTGAGAGATTTCCTCGGAATCGGAAGATTCGGGAGAAGACATTTTCAATTGATGAGAAGAGTGTTGTGGTTACATGTAGTAAACTGTGTAACGCCGTATCGGTAAACAGCGGGGAGTCGGCTTTGGCTGAAATGGTTCCTTTGATGACGTCAGATGAACTGCGGTGGGCAGCTTTGCTTTTTTTTACGAGTGGCAGCTCGAGAGGTCTCTGGGGAATACTTTGACAGCGAATTTCTGGCGTTTGAAGCCGTATTTACGGAAAGTTGTGCATGGATGGTGTTGTAGTAATGTAGATAAACCATTCTAAGACATGAAAATTTTTCATTTCATAACCTCTTTAAAGAATTTTCCCTTACTGATGAAAAAGTTTCCTATGATTCCATTTGTAGGTTTCTTTGGAGCATGAGGTACTCCTTCATCCTAGATACTTTGGACCAAATCTCTTAAATACTGTGAAGCAGAAACTCTTTTCAGAGCTCGAAGGGACTTGCACAGGAAAGTATGTGATTGCTTAACATTTCTCTTGAATTAGAAATGAACAAGGAATTTAAAAAAATAGTTGTATTGTTAAGATGGAAAAAAGATCATTATTAATTAGAAGACAGTTTGTAATTAATAGTAGAGAACATGCTCAACACTAAGTAAGTGCAATGTTAAGAACTTTGCTAGTATTAAGCAAGGATTTGCTCACAGATTCTCTGTTTTACCATTGTTTATGGTAATTAATTTAATTAAAAATTAAATTAATTGGTAATTAAATTACACAGGCTCTCTAGTGGATAAGCAGTTTGCTAACAGTTTTATTTTATTTTAATTAGAATATAGACAGAACAAGCGATTCATATAACAATGTCTGTAGGGGCTTCCTCAAAGTTGTTTATTTATTTGGTTTCAATGAAAATATTGTGACGTTGTGTTTCAGTTGTATTTAACATGATTTATAAATGCTTACCTACTCATTTGATTGTAATAAAGTCTTTATGGTAAACTTAATTGCATATGCAGGCAAACTCTTAATGTTTACCTGACTTTATCAACTGAAAAGAAGTAATTTAATCTGCATGCCTGACCCATGTAATATCTCATTATTAATGTTCATTCTATTAATCATGATATCGTATTCCTTGCTACTTTAAAGAACTGGTTTCGTCATTGCCGTGACGACAATCGATAACATCGGTGCTGGGAAAGTCGTTCCGGGGACAGGATTTGTGAAATATCCAATCAAGTATAAGGCGATCCTCTTCAGACCTTTTAAAGGAGAGGTTGTGGATGCAGTAGTCACCCAAGTCAATAAGGTGAGGATAGCTATAATTGTCACTGATAAACCAGGGTATGCAGGGGATGTGTTAACAGGGTATGCAGTTTGTTAGCGAGTGAGTCAGCAATGATGCAATGGAACTTAAATGCAAAACTCTGCAGTTTACAGCTCTTATTTGCAAAAAAAAAAAAAATGTCCCAAATGCACCCCCCCCCCACTCTAGTGTGAAGTACCAAAACCTATTTGTTTTTGTTGGCCATTTCAGATATTATAAAAACAACTGATCAAAACAGTCCATTTGGTTGCTCTGCCATAACAATGTTTGATGTAGTCAATTATAGTTATTAGAAGACTAGAGGGAATTGAAATAGAACTGTATCATATCCCCTTCCCCCACCCGGCCCTCCAAGAATAGAATAATTTGTGCATACAATAAATTTCTTAATTTGCCTCATTAGGTTGGCATCTTCACAGAGGTTGGTCCTTTGTCTTGCTTCATCTCCAGACATGTGAGTCGCTTATCTCTTCCCTCCTTATTGTTCATCCATATTTTGCTTAGTTTTTTAATACACAGGGTGTTGCACATTTCTCAATGTTTTGTCTTGTATGTATGGACGAACAGTTTATGACAGAAGTTCTAGTACCTTAGTAGTTGTATATCGAAACCCCATTTTGAAAGCCAAAACAAAAAGAAATATCTTTCATTTGTTTCTTTACATGGTTGAACTGATTGGCATAAGTGTTAATGTGAAAAGTCTGCTAAATCATATAAACACAGGTTGAGTTAATAGAAGTTATTATAATGGGAAGAAAATGTTCATTAGATCTTGATTATTGTACAGTCGTTGATCTTAATAAAAGTATTAAATGTTTTAAAATTTGTCTTATCATTCCTTATTCCATTGTTTTTCTCTCTTTAGTCCATTCCAGCTGACATGGAATTTGATCCAAATTCAAATCCTCCTTGTTATAAAACAAAAGATGAGGTGAGTTCAAAGAAAATTAATTTGTTGTCAAACATGGTGCAATAGTCCTGTAGATCATCAGTATTATATGAAATTGTATTTGATATTAACTTTGTTAAATCAGTACAGAGGGACAAAAGAAAGAATGAAAAGAAAAAGAAATAAGAAAAAAAAGTTAAGAAATCAATTGTTTCTCATCTCTTCTGTCTTCATCTTGCATAGAGGCAAATAGGCCTCAAATTTGCTCTGTTAAAGGTTTCTGTAGCAAGTGTTTTTTTATTACAGGGTGGGTTTGCTAGCCCCACGCCCAACCCTCCTCCTTTTGCATCCGGGCTAGGGATCAGCATAGGCAGAGTTAATTAATTGTTTAATATTGCTTGAATACCGTGTTCTCTCTCATCTGTAGGATATAGTCATTCAGCAGGACGACGAGATAAGGTTACGAATCGTAGGAACCAGAGTGGATGCTGCAGATATTGTAAGTATCTCACAGGATTTATGGTGAAGTTTAATCTTTGTATGATTATTTATGACATTTCTATAGAATTATCTTGCAGATGTGGAACTGTTACCTACCATGTTGAAAACTCAATTGTTATGCTTCTCTTGCTTATTTATCAATGAATTGTTTTATATTCAGCTCTCTTTGCTATTGAATAGCACAAGGGAATAATTTTCAGATTGTGAAAACAGATGTTTTATGGTAAGGAAAGAATACTTCAGTTGTACACAGCTAAATGAACCCATATTCCATTAAATATATTCCTTTTTATTTTTATTTTTATTTCCCTTTTCTAGTTTGCTATTGGAACCCTTATGGATGATTACTTAGGTAAGTTGTACACATGACAAAGAGAAAAAAAGAATGAGAGAGACATAAAAAAAGAAAGATTTTAGCAGACAGTCTGCAATATTTACCGTTACTATTCGTTAGTGTCAGCTGGATTCCATTTGAAGAATGATTTGTCTTACAAGTATAAGTAGCGTATTGTTAGTTTCATTGCATCATTGTCACAATGCAGTTGTGGATCCAGGATTTCTCCACAGGGGGTGAGGAGGGGGGGTGGGGGAGTGCCGACGGTACCGCACTTTTGATTTAACGGTAACACACATTCCATTAAACAGTACCCCACATTTAGACAAGTATCAGTGAATACCGAAACTTCTACAGGAATAGGGTTGCATAAGAGAACATCTGTAGAAAGGAAGGAATGTCCACATGTAGAGAATGCCAAAGATAATTCAAAGAGGGGACATGGTCCTCCCTGGCTCCCTTACCGGATGTACCCCTGCAATGAGTGCTTTAAACATGTTAATTGTCAAATTAAGCATTCATGCTGGACCTATCACCTTTCTGTGCAGATGTTTCTAGCCTTGTTTGCATGTAACAATCAGGGCTGAATATGTTTTTCTTTTAATGAGCCGTTGGATATAATTGTAGCTTATTTCATCATGTTGGGTGATAGTAAGATGTTGTAATTATGTACCATTGCAAGTTGCAGTTAATTTAAGTGGATATATCATACACCCAGCTGCTTCAAGTCCTTATAAATTTGTCAAGTTAAAGCTTTACAGTCTTGTTCAAGGCCAAGGTCTTCTCAAATGACTTTTTGACGCTTAACCCCTGGTCATTGGTAACTTGTCACAACCACCACACCAAGGTGTGCACAATTCAAACAGTCGCACCCAAGCCACTACAGTGAGCCACATTTACGTGTCCCCTGGGTGAATTCCCATAGGTTGAAGCCACAAACAATCGGATACATCTATATTTATATACTATATAATTGTTTTACACCTGGTGGTTACGTGCCTTGCAAAATGTAATGATCTAGTCAGGACTCGAACCTCCTATCTGTAGGTCACAAATCTATTGCCTTGACCACTTGACCACAACGCTGCTTTATTAATAGGTGTTGGAAATCAAAGGTTGCTTGTTACCTTCCATACACAATAGACGTTGTCTTTTCCAACATCAGTAGCTATGACAATGAAAAGAATGAATCATTACAAAAGTACAAGTCCCTTTTTCAATTTTTTTAAATTCATGATAGAGGGCTAATGGATCATAGTATAGCATAGGCAAGCATTCCACGTAGTAACCGTATCTTTGTCTCTTTGTTCTGTTCTCCTTGATTTAGGTCTCATCAGTTGAGTCGATTTTAACATCATTGAACTCATGACTTGCCTCGGCCACGATGGAAGTCACGGAGAGCAAGGGAAGGTATCCTATCTCGCCATCTTCATCCAGGCTGTTTGCTGGATCAACATGTGAGTGGTTTGGTAGTGGGGTTCACAACCTCAGAAAGTTCCTCCATTATTCTAGGTTGCCACTGTTCTACAGTTCTACTTGAACATGCTTGTACAGAAATAACTAATTGTTTGCCAATTGGGGGGGGGGGGGCGGGGAGGCTCTTTTTTGTGGAAGAGAGCAACAGTGTCAGAGCTTTCCCATGTAGTTTTCATTAGTGATGCATGGATGCAAGCATGGCATTAATCATTACACACAAGGAGGTATTCCACATGGTAGTGTTATACATTTTTCAAAGTGGAAAATCAGCATATCATTTAGCATGATATCCCCCCCCCCCCCAAAATAAAACAAAAATCTAATCTGTTTTTTGTTGTGTGATTGTTTCTTGATCTCCTACGGATTACAACTAGTGGGAGACACACTCATGTACTTGTTTATAATATCTTATTATGCCAAATACTGATATTGGCAATCAACCCCAAGTAGGGCTAATACAAGATCCATACAAGATATTTGTGTATATACTTGTAGCAATAAACATTGTCACATTGCTGGTTTCAGAGGCTGGTATTTGTCCAGTTCCTATTATATGCCATGTATGCAACGATCATGTAAAAAAGTTTCCATTGGATCATTAGCTTTGAAATACCTGAAAATGTTTACGTCAGTTTATAGAACAGAAGGACACAAAATATCTGAAAGTTTAACCCATTGCTTTAGACCTAAGTCTACCTAAGACAACCATTTACCTAGTGAGGGTTGACACTGCCATAGTGTGTTTTACCTATATAGCAAAGTTATCTTGAAATGTTACGATCAACCACAGCCTTAAGACTGCAGTATTATGTATATGTTATTCAACTGACATTCTTCCAAGTTCCAGCAGATGAAGAATTAACATAATTTGCTTTATAATGATAACCTGCATAAAGATACGATCTCGTGGGTTAAACAACTTTTCAGAAGAATAAATTTCTTCTCTAAGTGTGTGGCATGAATGAGTCCTGTTAAATTCTTGGAATTACAGAATGTGTTTGTAATTGTTGCATCAATTCCATGTACTAGGATCACAAACTTGTGCATGATCTTTAACTTTTCAGCAAGTTTAAGTTTTAATATTCATCTCTTCTCGGAAAATATGTCTAACAAATTCCACATGGAACAGAAAGGTCTCAATTGTTTCTGATTTACGTTTAATAAGTTTATAAATTTTTATCCTCTTCAGAGAGGTTTGCGGCGTGTGTGTGGATTTGAAAGACGATGCATATTGTAACTGCTTGGACCGTTTTTGTAATTGTAAATAAAAATTTGTTTCCTTAGTTAGTTATTTCGCTCTCATCTATGTGTCTGTAGTCTTATAAAAAAGAAAGACTAAAAGATTCTTGTACAATGTTGTGATTCTTTATTTACAATTGATTAGAAAGTATGACAGTCAGCTATGCATGCACTCAACATGTCTCCTGCACCATTTAACTTAAACGACTTCTTCCAGTTTCTCTTACCATCACCACAAAGAAGAAAAGAAAGAAAAAACCAATACTAGAGAGATACATTGAAAATATCTTGTGACATTTACATTAGCCAGTAGTCTTGCAAATTCCCCACCCCACCCCACTCCACCCATAACCCCTCCCATAACCCCCTTCGCACAAACCCTCCGAAGTCCACCTGTATACCCATTGATTCTCTGAAAGGTCGCTACCCTTTAGTCGGGTATGTCGGGGTACAGGGGTAGTACCTTCACCTAACTTGTTAACATTATGTTTAACCTGTTACACCATCAATTCTAAGAAACGCAATACATCTATAAGAAAGGCCTGATCACACGTGATTTGGCATTTCGTAAATAAACAGAAATACGCAGTATGCCCATGCCAAGAGCATTGCAGACAATGAGAGACCGAAAAATATCATATCCAGCCGATAAGCTGCATTGACCCATTCAGTTTTAAACGCTGCTGCGCTAACTTCACTGTGTCGTCTTCTGGAATCTCTGTTGATGGATCTCACAGAAGGTTGCATCGGCTGATTTGGGATAATCCTGGTAGCATCGGTGGGAACCGTACCTGGGGATACCACGATTCCCGTGTCCTCCATGCCCACATGGTTTACGATCAAAGTCTCACCTTTCCGATTTCTTGATGAATAAAAATAAGAATTTCTGAGTAGGCTATACTGTTGAACTATGTACACATGTAAAGAATTACACAACTTATACTGTCCGATTGAAAGGACGGTGAAACGAAAGACTAACAGGAACAAAAAGCTTGAAACGTACTTTCTAAGAAATGTCTTAATTGTAGTTGGAGGATTTGTTAGCAAGGTAATCATACTGTAGAGAGATGTATCCATAGTACGATGAACTATCGTCAAACTAGGCTTCTTTTTGCGTACCTGTATAGCAGAGACTTTGAGACATAGCACAGACATTTAGAGCCAGGTTGGAACCCGGGGACAACTATTTACCAGCCCCCATTTTACACTCTTCATATATCCCATATTCCCCCGGTCCCCTTCACATCTTGCCTGGCTGCCAAAATGACGCCGGGCTGTGCCCCCACCCCCACCCCTTCTCGCCTGACCTGCTTTATAGTCCCATAAAATGGTCCAGAACTTACCCGCGACCGTCTGAACTATCAGTAACGCGTCGGTGACAAAGGCAACCTCCGGGGTATAATATCAGTTTAAGCAGCTTGGGAAGAGGGCGCTTGGCTTTATTATGATAGATGCCAAGGGTCAGGCAAGTTGTTAGAACCGACAGAAAGCTGATGCTGATGACGACTACGAAGTAATAAGCTGAAAGAGTACAAAATATATATCATTAACGTCTTAAATATCGATAAAAGAAGAAAAGACGGAAGGTGGGCGGTTAGAAGTGTGGAGGGACAATGTCCTCTCTTCCACCCGCAAATAAGTTAAACCAAGTTGGTCCCGTTGTGGATACTCGGGAAGTGCACTACGAAATTGATCACCGGTACCTTGTTAAGACATTTTCAAGCAATACGTTAAAGTCACTGCCTTGTACAACCATATAATGTACTGTACTTGCATGACGAGGTGGGTGGAGTGTAATGGGTTAGGAATTACAGTAGGTCCATTAATTACCAGCTCTCCGATTTTGCACCTGCCTGATCTTTCAAAACAATTTATTCTTAGAACAGATGCATCAGATTTAGGATTAGGAGCCATACTCTTACAAGAGCATGATAACGAGTTATTTCCTGTGGCGTACGCAAGTAGGAAACTGTTACAAAGAGAGAAGGCTTATTCTGTCATGGAGAAGGAATGCCTTGCTTTAGTTTGGGGGATTAACAAATTCCAACGGTACCTCTACGGTAGGGAATTTACCGTACAAACAGACCATAAGCCTCTAGCATTTCTTCAAAAGGCTAGATTAGCAAATCCACGTATTATGAGATGGTCTCTAAGTATTCAACCCTATAAATTGAGAATTGAAGCAATTAAGGGTTCATCAAATGTTGGTGCAGATTGTCTAAGTCGTTTGATCTCGTAATTGAGTCATTGTATGAACTTAAAGGAGTGTAAAGTATTTGAAGAGTTGAACAGTGTATTGTAAAAGTATTGTTTACTAAGGAAATAATTGTGTTAAAAATTCTAAGAATATAAAGGAAAAAAGTTACAAATGTTTAAGAATGTTAAGAAAAGAGTTGTGTTGTAAATGTTTAAAAGTACTAAGAAAAATGAAACATTTTCTTCAAGAGGAGGGGAGTGAAATGTCACAACCCGTTCTGGGATAACCCCCTCAAGTATTTTATTGATTACTTTACGTGTTTAGTTAATTGGATGCTAATTATTTAGCCATGGTTTTGGGCATCCTTAAGCATTACGTAATCAGCTTTTTGTTAACGAGTATCGGAATACCGTCGGCATGGGGTATAAATAGAACAGTCAAGCCACGTGCTCTCTCTTTTCAATCTCGGTCTTGAACCGAAAGCAAAACCGTAAGTTGCTCTTGTTTAATTATAAAAAAAATATTAGTCAGAATTTTAGTTCAAAAGAAACCAATTTCCACCTTCATTGAGATAACATTGACTCATTACTTTACGAATAAAATTCGGTGTTTTTGGTACTTTTATAGATGGCAAAAGAGGCAGGGAAGAAACTAAATTAAAGCTTGAACGAGGAAAGAAAGAGAACGTGAAACTAAGAAAGGAAAAGGCCGACGCTCGTATAGAAAGAAAGAACATTCATTTGTGTAGTAACCATATACGTTGACAGAACCCTCAACGAACAAAACTAGGACCATAATTGGAAAGAAAGTATAGAAGTGGAAGTTTCAAAGGATATATATAGAAAATGATGATTTATTTTGTTCTATAGTATGTAACCAATATTAATTTCATTGTTGTTGTTAATAATTATATGGAATATTTGAAACACATATACTCTCTCTGTTCGTCTTTACGCCGTTGTCGACTGCTCTCTTGAAAAGAATCCGTGACAGTTATGTTCAATCTAATAATCAGCAAATATTGAAGGTAATTTGATTGGTGTAAATATTGCTACCTGTCACCTATATCTACAAGTATATAACAATGAGACTAGTATATTTGGGTAAATGCTCTTAAGCATTTTTTCTATTTAGATTTCAACTGGATAGCTACTCCCTCCCCTCCCTCCCCTCCCTCCCCTCCCTCCCTCCTTTTTTCCTCCCCTCCCTTCTCTCCCCGCTCCCTCCTCCTTACCTCCCTCCCTAATATCTACTTTAAACCCGACGGCCTTCACAAACTGTTCATCGTTCCACCATCGTTTTCCCGAAATGTTTCGAAAACATTTTTGATGCCTGAATACACTCTTTCTGTTGTGGAGGCAATACAAGGCCCTATGCTTACCTGAATCTACGAAATACCACGTTATGCAGCCATTGTTTCAATATATATATACTTACCAATAATAGGCGTTTCATCTCCAGTTGGCGGCATATTCGTAGCTAGCAATTGTTGAAAAATGATCAAAGCCAGGACATTGTTAACACAGAGAGATACCTTCTCACCGGACTCAGGGTGTAGTACAAACACCGATAGAGTAGTTAGTGATAACAAGATGGTCGGTACTCCAACATTCAGGACATAGAAACCACTCTCTCTCCGTATGTACATCGTATAGTAAACCTCTCTATACGGTGTTGGGCAACACAGATATTTGGTCTCAACTTCTTCAATGTCATACCCGGAAACCGACCAAACACCGTTCTTCTTTAAAATGTTTTCGGATGAATCAGAATCGTTCACATAGTAAAGAGCAACCTGTAACAAAAACAAACAAATGATGGTCACGGACATCTTTATCGTCAATTCCGTCATCACGTCGCAATCGTCATCGTAGGCTACGTCGTCATCGCCATCTTCATCGTTATAATCGTCATAGAGACCGACACCGTTAACTTAGGAAAAAGAGTTGTGTTGTGTTAATGTGCTTTTCCCACGTAACACACGTTTGCTGTTCCAGGTTCACTTTTTTGCTACATATTATAACTTATCAATTCCAAATGATGTTACCTGGAAACAAAATGTCAGAGTTGGGATGCAAATGTCATCCGGATGCTTAAAATATGTGGTCCTCTGTCACCAGTCCCGCCCCCATAAAAAAAACCCGTATCTCTAAACCATCGATTTATGAGTAAACAAAATCTTTGGTATATGAAACTATATGAAAGATTTTGAAAGTAGCTTACGGCGTCTCCTTCAAAAGAATAAGCCGAAAACCTAATGAGACATCCATGGCTGTCGTAGGGGAAGAGACGAACGTCCATCTTGCAGAAAATAGCATAAAATGCGATATTATAGTAAACGACCTGACCTTCGTAGTCCACTGTTAGAAACGTTTCATCCATGTTAG
>KN883956.1:91436-106435 GCA_000934455.1 Apostichopus parvimensis
GGAGAACAAAGGAGGAGGAGTGTGGTTACGAACTTTGAAATATCGCCCAACTCGAGTTTCAGTCTTTAATTGTTGGTTGTGGATCTGCGGTCATAGTTTCTTGTTAGTATTCTTGGTCTCCCCTACTGATTATTGCAGATTCTATAAGTAATAGGGTAAATTAGATGTAGTGCAAGTCATGTAACCCTTTGACTGGTGAGAGAATCCGATATCCGGATGTGGGGGGGGGGGGGAGAACAAAGGAGGAGGAGTGTGGTTACGAACTTTGAAATATCGCCCAACTCGAGTTTCAGTCTTTAATTGTTGGTTGTGGATCTGCGGTCATAGTTTCTTGTTAGTATTCTTGGTCTCCCCTACTGATTATTGCAGATTCTATAAGTAATAGGGTAAATTAGATGTATTGAAAGTCATGTTACCCTTTGACTGGTGAGAGAATCCGATATCCGGATGTGGACTTTGTTTTTTTTTGGGGGGGGGGGGGGCATAGTTAGACACTACACAGTAAATTGCATACATTATGAATGAAATGTCTAATGATTAATCGATTACTAAGAAAGGTATTATAGCTACCACCAATGACTTGCATAATTCATAAGCATAATTCATAATGTGAGTGTGTGTTTATGATTGCAAGTTTAAGGTAGTCATTTTATCCCATCGTTAGTGATTTGTACGGAACGTCAGGTTACTGAGGTCAGGTGTTTTACTTTCCTACAATCGTTTCTTTACAGAAAGCAGTGTTCTTTTGTGTAACCCACAACAATTCGTACACATTCATCAACAAGGAACGATTTACTGCAGCGTGTCTGAGCCTATATACGGCTTCTACTGGTATTTTGAGAATAACCCACAATCCATAGTAACAATGTTGGTAGACAAACAGGCCGGGCCTAGGAGTAAAACATTAAGGATTGCTCGCAATGGATCCCTGGTATTCAGCAACGTTTCCCTGAGTGACGAAGGACAGTTTAGAGTCGATGCTATTCTTGTCGCTGGTGGCGATGTATCCGCCTACATTGATCTTGTTGTAGTAGGTAAGTAATGTAAACAGGCTATACTGTTATAGAGAAATACGTCTAAGCAGATGCGAAAGTACCCCACCCAAACTTGAGTTTATAATTGCCCTTTCATTGTTTATACCTTTTACATGAAGTCGTTTTAAGGAATAGTCCATCTGTTAGTAAGCTTAAGGCTTTGCCAAAGGACCGTCAGTTTTAATTCCGATTCGGTACTCCACATTGATTACGTTATAAATCATTTAGGTACTTGGGTGCTGTTGAAATATGTTTTGGAAAGATTGTCGATGAATCCAGTTCCCTGGTATCCCTTACTTTTACCCTAGTATGTCTCAATGATTACCCCAGTGTAAAACAAGCCACATGGATAAACACCGCGTAAGATATACGCGTTTTTAAGTCGATTATATACGCGTATCTACTCATATATAGCCAATCATAAAACGTTTGTATATGGTCGTATTAATTGAATATATTCGTGGTTTCATTCAAATATATACGCGTACATTCATTCGAATACATACGCGTATATTAATTCGAATTTATCCTGGTATGAATTTGAAATTGTCCTTATTTTAATTCGAATACATCCTCGTATTAATTCGAATGTCAACGATGGGGAAAGGGCGGGATTGGATACTTGTTCCAGTAATACCCAGTATCAAAGATTGCTGTTTGGGCATAACCATGAGACATGACCTTTAGAGAACTTCTTGGCTGTCTTTTAGATGAGAACTTGGAGGCAACCCAAACGTAGATGAGATCTGAAGAAGTTATTTCGGAATTGTATATTTATATAATATAAAAGTCAAGGGTGAATGTGAGAAGTTTAAATATGGGAGAGTGATTTCATCCAAACGTGTTACTTTAAGCAACACAGTCTACCTGATTTGAATCTATTTTCAAAATCCTTCCCTCAATCGATGAAGTAAACTAAGCTTTCCCGGTCATTACTAATCAAAGACGCATACCCATCTTCTTCTGGTTAAAAGAATTATTTCTGTCATGAGATTCGAATAGATACTCGCTTATCCGCGTGTATACTTCGATTTAAAAATTTAATAATATATTCGACATAATACTAGTTTAAATTCATACGGATGCGATTGGCTGTTTTAATACGCGTAGTTAGCTTCACTTCAGCTATACCGGGCCAGTATCGGGTTGACGCTTTTTTAAATACTGGTGGCGATGTATCCACCTTCATATATGTACTTGTCGTAGGTTAGTACTTCTATGTTGATGGTGCATATCAGGCTTGTCCCAGACCCGTGACCACCGGAGTCAGTAATTAAAATGGTCCACTTTTCATAAAATCGACCCCCATTGATAAAGCTGCACGAGGGCCTGCGTATTATGTGAACATGGATGTGCCATTCACACTCTCGTGTGAGACTGTGTACCTTAATAGCAAACCTGGGTATATCAGACAAAATTTTGTGCATGTTGTAATATTGATTTTGGAACTATGGGAGTCAACGAAATAAAGGGAACAACAAAACCACAGACAGGTAAGACAAAGCTGTTATTTTTTATCAAACATGATATTTTACTCACAATTAAAGTGATAATGTTTAATAAAAGAAAAAGAAATTGGAAGAATGCAATTTGATGTTCATAAATACGTTATATAAAAAAATCACGTTAAGTCAGAAACAATTAGCAACATGTTGAAAACAAAGTACTAAATTTTGACTATATCTTTGAACAGCTAAATGATCGGTTTAAAAATACCTCCGAAATCCCCTTTCCAACGGATTTAGAATGGGTTTTTTACTTTCTATAATGATCTTTTTCTGATGTTCGTTCCCCTTTAGTACCCACAACACAGATGTTTCCCACAATAGATGGTTGCCAGGGTGATGATTGCCGTTTGCTTCGGTATGGTGAACTCAAGTTGACATGTAAAATGATTCGACGACCAGCAGTAACTCTAACTTGGTACAATGATACTGCGGAGGCGGCAGTGACGGACGCTACTGAACAGAGTTACAAGGACCCATCCTCAGATATGTTTGTGTCTTCTTCTACCATCAATGTAAAGATAGATATCGATAACGTACAACGCCTGACATGTATCCCATCAGGTTTATCAGTTTCCGAAAGGACGAAGAACGCGTCGGTTCTTTTGATGGGACCCACAAATCTTGATAATGTACACAGGTCCAAATACCTCGATATTAACGAGGACACTAGTTATAATGAGCTACTACAAAATAGTTGTGATAGAGAAACACTGTTTATTCAAACAGCAGAACCTAGTGGCGAGACCATTAATGAGGCAGATAAATACGATGATCATGGTCCACTTGTACTAACCTCGAAGTGTCGTTCAAATCATACTTACACAAGAACTTCGATAAAATTGCTTCGTTACAAAACACCAGATGACAGTAGTGCATCATTCGTTGAACAATGTCAACGTAAAGACAATTGCATTATTGCTGCTGACGATGGTAAAGCAATCTTGACATGTGTTGTCAATAACACTCGTCCTGCAGCAGAAATCTCATGGAAAGTACTTGACCGACATGTGTCGATAATTGAAACATCAGCTTCCTCGTCATGTATCTTCGATGTGTGCAATTCATCTGTGACTATCCGAGTTAAAGTTACCAGCTATAACGGACAAATCGAGTATCCGCAATGTCTGAAGTGTCTTGTTACTCTCCCGGGATCTAGTTTTAGTGACGTGTCGTCTGTTCCATACAACTGAATGGTGGTAAGAAGATCTTACTGAGTGACAATAGATTTAAGGGAAAAAGTTACCTTGCTGTAGTATATAACCCCGAAGGTGTTGTCGACAGTTTCACGTCCTAAGAACTGAAAAAAGTCAAATCAGAAATATATAGAAAAAGCAATGAGCAGAGGAATTAAACAGAAAGTAAACAATGCAATACAAAACATATTTAATAATACGTATCCTAACTTCAAAACAATACTTACCGTCATAAACCCAACCAACGACTAGCTCTCCCACCCACCCAAACCCACAGCTTCCAATATCGATAAGTGAAATGATGCAACATTAAAATTGTTCACAAGAGATTAAGAGACTCATACAGCTTGGTGGTATGATCACGAGGTTGGAACAAAGCAATGTGGCGAATAACCCTTTCTGGCCAGCTTATGGGGGTAACATGATCTTGTGGAACAATACTTAAGATTAGGATAAACAAGAGTGAGGTAAATTGTACGAAGAATACCTTTTGGTAAAAGGAATGTCTTAATATGCCAATTACACCAATAATGTTGGCAATTTTTGAAGATATATGACTGATGTGCTCGTGCCAAATAAGCTTACAGTCAATTATAACACCAAGAAATGTAACACTTTTGGCTGGTTCAAGCATCTGAAAACTAAACTTTTGTGTATCAACACGGCGAGGGGCAGAATTTTGACTTACTGTTTGATATTTTCTTTCAATGTTTAGAAAACATATTTGGAAACGTTCTACTTTAATTTTCATAAGCTTCAATTAGTTATGCTACAAACCAAGAGTGAATGTTTCCTATTGAATTAACGTCTATATTCAAGTTTGTGGTTGATCAGTTTTGGCTCTTACCCAGTTGTCAGGTACAATGATGACGTAATTGGTGTTTCGTTATTTATTCGCAGCAACCAGTGTAGTTACCACCATCGAACATACAAGTAGCACCTCGGTCACGACAAACATCCCCACAACACCGATTACACCAGACTGTCCATCTCACGCCGGAATTATCGTTATTCTTATTATGTTAGTGATGATTGAATTCATTATCATCATTGTCATTATAAGAATTAAAACACAACTCTGCAGAGCAAAAAGGGAAGGAAACGCCATTTAATCATCTCTGTAGCTTTCGACAACATTAGAGATCTTAATCATAAGCCAACGATTACATCGAATGACTCTTCTCACAATAAATATTGATATTAATATTATTGCAATAATTATTAGCTTCTTTATTACCAAAATCCTAAGCAGTGTCACCACTAGTCTCCATTTGAACCATTTAACCTCACACGCCACTGTTTGCACTGCATCACATGTGTTCCACTTCTATGTCGTTTGATTATGCAATACGTTGTAGATTTAATGTAATTTTATCACACTGGACCATTGTTAGGACTCCGGTATGGGTACTATTCATAATAATCCCTATGCAAAGTACATCTTGCAAGGAATTTAATTAACTAATTAATTAATTACACAAACATGTCGCCATATATGAATTTTACTCTTTTCACAACACTTAGGGCGACATAGCATAAGTGACACTTAGATCGAAATGCGATTCAGTGTAATTTTGTCACACTGGACCATTGGTAGGACTCCAATATGGGTGCTATTTATAATACAAACTCTGCAAAATACATATAGCAAAGAATTTAATTATCTAATTAATTAATTACACATATACATGACGCCCTATGTGAATTTTAACTTTTCACCACACTTCGGGCGACAAAGCCTAAAATAACACTTCGGGCGACATTGGAATGCTTGTATTAAAAATCGCTTAGTGTAATATAATAGCATCTGTACTTTCAAAGAATTTATTTTTCAATTCGCCCCTCTATCCATTTTTTCTTCAAATGATCATACAAAATGATCATATAATGTGTTACAACGTCATGTTCGGATAAGCTACATTCGCGCAAATTTCAGTGATATCTTAGCTTATCATACCTACTACATACGAGAATTGGCGGCGACTCAAATATTTCCTAATGACCAATTTCAAAAATTTAGCACATGCATATAGGCCAGGGTGGGCAACCTTTTTGAATGAATGGGCCAGATATAAGGAGTGAAAACTTGACTGGGCCGCACTTAGCCAACGACCTGCTGTTGATTTCAAACCTTTGATTCCGAGGACTTTCAAGCAATAGGTGTGTGTACTTAATCTGTGTTCACAAAAACGTAATGTCAATAAAGTACAGTTGATAATTAATGGGGATAACAGGCCTACCTGACAGCATCATTAGTGCCGATAAATTCTAAGCAGCTAGCGTTTTCTTTTATGATGCAAAATAGATTGATTTTTCTCTTATTCTTGAGACATCTCACGGGCCGCAAAAAAATCACTGGCGGGTCGTATGTGGCACGCGGGCCGTAGTTTGCTCACCCCAGATATAGGCGAAATGCCTATTTTCTTATTCCAACCCCCTTCAAACCTACAATGACGGGGCATGGACTCCAAAACCACCGCAGTGGTAGTCCAGGATGTCTGATGCGTTAAAACTATTCTCTTACCTTCTTAAAACTAGCAGTGTGGAAAGTATAGGTCACCCCCTAATATGACCATTTATTGTTAGTATATACGGAATTTTTAAGAGGTTCAATCAAAATCATATTAAGAAACCAAGTTGCCTTAAAGATACAACTGCCAACAACATGTCTTACTGTAGCTTGGACTCTGCTCTATGTTACTAAGAAAAACTTGTCCTGATCTTGCTTGTATAAGGACTACAGAACCAAAATGGCGGCAAGTTCTTTCTGCTATAAGTGTAAAGTTGCATATCATATACCATGATATTCCCACCCCCCTCCCACCCACAAATAAACATAAATCTAGTCTGTTTTTTTGTTGTGTGATTGTTTCTTGATCTCCTATGGATTAAAACTACACAGTCATGTACTTGTTTATAATATCATATTATGCCAAATACTAATAATGATATTGGCAATCAAGCCCAAGTAGGGCTAATACAAGAGCCATACAAGATATTTGTGAATATGCTTGTAGCAATAAATATTGTCACATTGCTGGTTTCAGAGGCTGGTATTTGTCAAGTTCCTATTATATGCCATGTTTGCAACAATCATGTAAAAAAGTTTCCATTGGAACATTAGCTTTGAAATACCTGAAAATTTTTACGTCAGTTTATAGAACAGAAGGACACAAAATATCTGAAAATTTATCCCATTGCTTTAGACCTAAGTCTACCTAAGACAATCATTTACTTAGTGAGGGTTGACACTGCCATAGTGTGTTTT
This sequence comes from Apostichopus parvimensis, assembly GCA_000934455.1. NCBI lineage: Eukaryota > Metazoa > Echinodermata > Holothuroidea > Aspidochirotida > Stichopodidae > Apostichopus > Apostichopus parvimensis. Next base: position 98,440 of record KN883956.1, read on the forward strand.
ACCTATATAGCAAAGTTATCTATGATCAACTACAGCCTTAAGACTGCAGTATGATGTATATGTTATTCAACTGACATTCTTCCAAGTTCCAGCAAATGAAGAATTTAAATTATTTGCTTTGTAATGATAACGCGCATAAAGATACAAACTCGTGGGCTAAACAACTTTTCAGAAGAATACATTTCTTCTCTAAGCGTGTGGCATGAAAGAGTCCTGTTAACTGTTTGGAATTACAGAATGTGTTTGTAATTGTTGCATCAATTCCATGTACTAGGATCACAAAATTGTGCATGATCTTTAACTTTTCAGCAAGTTTAAGTTTTAATATTCATCTCTTCTCGGAAAATATGTCTAATAAATTCCACATGGAACAGAAAGGTCTCAATTGTTTCTGGTTTTCGTTTAATAAGTTTATAAATTTTTATCCTCTTCAGAGAGTTTTGCGTGTGTGTGTGTGGATTTGAAAGACGATGCATATTGCAACTGCTTGGACCGTTTTTGTTATTGTAAATAAAAATTTGTTCTTTAATTAGTTATTTCGCTCTCATATATGTGTCTGTAGTCTTATAAAAAAGAAAGACTAAAAGATTCTTGTACAATGTTGTGATTCTTTATTTACAATTGATTAGAAAGTATGACAGTCAGCTATGCATGCACACAACATGTCTCCCGCACCATATAACTTAAACGACTTCTTCCAGTTTCTCTTACCATCACCACAAAGAAAAAAACAAATACTAGAGAGATACTTTGAAACTAGCTTGTGACATTTACATTAGCCAGTAGTCTTGCAAATACCCAACCCCACCCCACCCCACTCCACCCATAACCCCTCCCATAACCCCCTTCGCACAAACCCTCCCAAGTCCACCTGTATACCCATTTATTCTCTGAAAGGTCGCTACCCTTAAGTCGGGTATGTCGGGGTAATGCCTTCACCTAACTTGTTAACATTATGTTTAACCTATTACAGCAGCATTTCTAAGAAACGCAATACTCAATCTATAAGAAAGGCCAGATCACACGTGATTTGGCATTTCGTAAAAAAACAGAAATAAGCAGTATGCCAATGCCAAGAGCATTGCAGACAATGATAGACCGAAAAATATCATATCCAGCCGAATAGCTGCATTGACCCATTCAGTTTCAAATGCTGCTGCGCTAACTTCACTGTGTCGTCTTCTGGAACCTCTGTTGATGGATCTCACAGAAGGTTGCATCGGCTGATTTGGGATAATCCTGGTAGCATCGGTGGGAACCGTACCTGGGGATACCACGATTCCTCCCGTGTCCTCCATGCCCTCATGGTTTTCGATCAAAGTCTCACCTTTCTGATTTCTTGATGAATAAAAATATGAATTTCTGAGTAGGCTACTGTTGAACTATGCACACATATACAAAATTACAAAACTTGTACTGTCCGATTGAAAGGTCCTCTATAGTGAAACGAACAGGCTAACAGGATCAATAAGCTTGAAACGTACTTCTAAAAATATCTTAATTGTAGTTAGAGGATTGTGGGCAGGGTAATCATACTGTAGAGAGATGTATCCATAGTACAATGAACTATCTTCAAACTAGGCTTCTTTTTGCGTACCTGTATAGCAGAGACATTGAGAGCCAGGTCGGACCCCGGTGACAACTATTTTACCAGCCCCCATTTTACACTCTTCATATATCCGTCACCTTCACATCTTGCCTGGCTGCCAAAATGACGCCGGGCTGTGCCCCCACTCCCTACCCCCACCCCCTCTCGCCTGACCTGCTTTATAGTCCCATAAAAATGGTCCAGAACTTACCCGCGACCGTCTGAACTATCAGTAACGCGTCGGTGACTAAGGCAACCTCCGGGGTATAATGTCAGTTTAAGCAGCTTGGGAAGAGGGCGCTTGGCTTTATTATGATAGATGCCAAGGGTCAGGCAAGTTGTTAGAACCGACAGAAAGCTGATGCTGATGACAACTACGAAGTAATAAGCTGAAAGAGTACAACATATATATCATTAACGTCTTAAATATCGATAAAAGAAGAAAAGACGGGCGGGATTGGAAGTGTGGAGGGACACAGTCCTCTCTTTCACCCGCAAATAAGTTAAACAAAGTTGGTCCCGTTGTGGATACTCGGGAAGTGCACTACGAAATTGATAACCGGTACATTGTTTAGACATTTTCAAACAATAAGTTAAAGTCACTGTCTTTTACAATCATATAGTATACTGTACTTGCATGACGAGGTGGGTGGAGTATAATGGGTGAGGAATTACAGTAGGTCCATTAATTACCATCAATGTTGACAATTCTACTTCTGAATAACGTGCGTTATGTTCAATCTAATAATCAGCCAATATTTGAAAGGAATTTGAATGGTGTCAATATAGCTACCTGTCACCTATATCTACAAGTATATAACAATCAGAATTGGATATTTAGGTAAATGCTCTTAAGCACCTTTTCTATTTTGATCTCAACTGGATAGCTACTCCCTCCCCTCCTTGCTTCCTCCCCTCCCTTCTCCCTCCACTCCCTCCTCCTCCTCCTCCTCCTCCTCCTCCTCCTCACTTCCCTCCCTAATATCTACTTTAAACCTGACGGCCTTCACAAACTGTTCATCGTTCCACCCGAAATGTTTCGAAAACATTTTTGATGCCTGAATACACCCACCCTTTCTGATGTGGAGGCAATACTAGGTCGTATTCATACCTGAACCAACGAAAATACCACGATATACAGCCATTGTTTCAATATATATATATACTTACCAATAATAGGCGTTTCATCTCCAGTTGGCGGCATATTCGTAGCTAGCAACTGTTGAAAAATGATCAAAGCCAGGACATTGTTAACACAGAGAGATACCTTTTCACCGGACTCGGGGTGTAGTACAAACACCGATAGAGTAGTTAGTGATAACAAGACGGTCGGTACTCCAACATTCAGGACATAGAAACCACTCTCTCTCCGTATGTACATCGTATAGTAAACCTCTCTATACGGTGTTGGGCAACACAGATATTTGGTCTCAACTTCTTCAATGTCATACCCGGAAACCGACCAAACACCGTTCTTCTTTAAAATGTTTTCGGATGAATCAGAATCGTTCACATAGTAAAGAGCAACCTGTAACAAAACAAACAAATGATGGTCACGGACATCTTCATCGTCAATTCCGTCATCACCGTCACCGTCGCCGTTTTCATCGACGTCGCAATCGTCATCGTAGTCTACGTCGTCTTCGTCATCGCCATCTTCATCGTTATAATCGTCATAGAGACCAACACCGTTAACTTAGGAAAAAAGTTGTGTTGTGTTGATGTGCTTTTCCCACGTAACACACGTTTGCTGTTCCAGGTTCACTTTTTTTGCTACATATTATAACTTATCAATTCCAAATGATGTTACCTGGAAACAAAATGCCAGAGTTGGGATACAAATTTCATCCGGAGGCTTAAAATATATGGTCCTCTGTCACCAGTCCCGCCCCCCTAAGAAACCCGTACCTCTAAACCATCGATTTATGAGTAAACAAAATCTTTGGTATATGAAACTATATGAAGGATTTTGAAAGTAGCTTACGGCGTCTCCTTCAAAAGAATAAGCCGAAAACCTTATGAGACATCCATGGCTGTCGTAGGGGAAGAGACGAACGTCCATCTTGCAGAAAATAGCATAAAATGCGATATTATAGTAAACGACCTGACCTTCGTAGTCCACTGTTAGAAACGTTTCATCCATGTTAGCCTCTGCCGGTCCGGTATCAACTCTGTTACGGTTTAAGTGAAACAAGCATAGGCTACTTTTAAAAGTATTAATAAATGTTTTGACTAACAAAACTAATTTAGAAAACTTTAACGTTAATTGCTTAATATTTTTTTTTGACATTTTTGTTCCAATTTGACCGAGTCAAGTTGTATTATTCGAAATAAGATTGTAATTAATGAAATTAAGCCACTCAGCACCCTGGACTGAACGAACAGTTAATAATTAAGTATTATTAATTTATGTGAAGCGAGTGAAGGATATTTAGTGATATTGATCGAATGTACAATAACGCACTTCTCACACTGTAAAGCCAATGAACAATTCAATAGCTGTTAGGTCGCCAGCCCACGTGACAGGCAGGCGGACAAGGAACAAGTCTATGTTGGAAACGAAGGGGCAGGGAGGGTGGGGGGATTTGTGGTGGAGCCAATCTGTTTGAGGAGAGGTATACAAAAAGATAATGATAAAACTTGAGGGATGCGACGAAACCCTCATGATCACATATAGAATCAGTGAGAGCAAAACGTTGCGGACACTTGGCTGATCATAGTTCACGCATGTTTCACATTGTGTGAAAAACTGATTAGACTAGTGTCCAATATCTACTATTTATAAAAGAAACTATGCGTTAGTGTAAACATCTTGATATACTGTGTACAAACCGAGGGTCTAATTGGTAGACCAGACGCTGATCCAGGGGTGGGGGTATACCCCATCCCATATCAACCACAAAAAAAATAACAGTAGTTACGAGCCACAACCTTGTGTGAAGACCAAATTTTGAAATAGACATTTCACGTCTAAGACTTTATTTCTTCTAGGGGAGGACCCCTAGACCCGCTCCATGGCTGAGAGCCACAGCCTTCCTTTGTGAAATCCTGGATCCTGGATATACGTGGAAACGTATAATACTGGCCTGTCATATTTCGATACAAACTCACCTCTCATAAGGAGTTACATCTGGAAACCAGATTTGATCTTTCCCAAAATTTATCTCTTTAACGCCTCCATAATCGTCTGGATTCCAAGTCAGAAATTCGTCCTTCCATTTCTAGAAGGAAATTTTTTAAAGGTCATCGTTTCTTGTTACCAAATGTAGAATGCTAAAAATTGCTAGAAGTTTTCAAAAGGAATCAGCTGGCGGTTCTGAATCTCGAAATTATTCCCAGAAATAAATTGGTGTGTTCAATAACATAACAGTTGAATGTCCAAGATATCATTGGGAGTGACCATTATATATGTCTCGGCCTAACATATTTGAGCCGGACAATACCGATGACCTTACTAAAATCAATCAAACATTGCGTAAAATATTTTGGAATATATAATCAGGATATTTGAAATCATATTCATGAGTAACTTATACTTATTGTTTACCTTTAACGAAATAGGATTAACCAGTCAACGTATTATTTTTGGTATTCTATCTTGAATCTTATTGGATGCATATTGTAGAAAAATGCTCATCACACAATAAGAAGTACATATGACAATATACCACGGTTGGAGACGTTTTCTACGAGTGGCTTAAGACGCAATAACTTGAGTATGATGTGGGTGGAAAAAATGTTAAACAACATTTACAAGTACGAGGATGCATTCTTTAACTATTCTTGAAATCTCATGCAAACATTATCACTTTCATGTGTTATATTGATATGATATTGTGGTTCTTTAGCACATATCTGTTACGTCATTTCTAAGAAACATCACATTTTAATATAGACGGTCAAATTGAGCCGGATTCAAAGCCAAACTTCAACTTTGGCTCATATTAAAACAACTCAATTGTAATCAAAGTCTCTTTGAAGGTTACGATTTAAATGGAGCTGTCAGAAATTTATTTGTAAAATTAAAGATTTTAATAATAAAACAGAAAGTTCAATTTTTTCTTTATCTTGATAAATGATAATAAATACAATTAATTTATGAATCCTTACGTATTGATTTGCCGCAACGAATGACAACACTTGTCTTGCTTCGTCCTATTATATATAAAAGAATCAGAAAGAAATGGAAACAAATAACTAGAAATGTTTCTTAGCTACTGCAAATGTTAGTAAAAGTATGATTGATATCAAACAGTACCTTAGATGCGTTTCATTAATTAACTCATCAAGAATGGTGATTGATGTTTTCTGCATTTGAAAGTGAAAAGCACGTAAAGTTAACATAATCTACAGCAGGTATTGTTGTTTCAGTACGTTTTCTTGACGTTTCGGTGACATTGAAAGAATGCACCTGGAAATAATAGAGTTTAGTGTTGTTATCGTGGCATATGACATCAAAACGTTTATAGCTTTCTCTGCAATATTTTCAAAGTAAAATGAACAACAATATTAGAAATAAGAGCTTTGAAATTTTCGGAACGCGACAATGCCACAATAGCAGCATCCATACTTCCTTATACCTACTGTGTGTCATACGGAATAGAACGGAGGCTTTTGACGACAATTTGTTTTAAGATAACCCTTCTCTTTATAATATTACAGTGTTCTCCTTGAGACAAGCTTAATTAAGTGCTTGATATCAAGCCTCCTCAAAGTACCAGGTTTTATTCAAAGACTATCACACCGTCGCTCTTGAAACCGGAATCAAGAGCTGTAAAACTATACTAGCTGGTTTCGTTCCATTTCATTTCTCAAGTTAAAGAACCTGGACGGACCACAAAGTTCCAGTAAATTCAATTAAAGGGGTAATCTGGTGACTGACGAAAGTTTGCATTTTTAGATCGAAGTCACATCCTCAAAGCATTTTATCTGTCTAAGATACGACACCCCCCCCCAAAAAAAACCCACATCAAATGTTGTTACATTTTGCCAATGCGTCGGGCAAAAAGAATAGCAAATGATGTCAAAATGTTTTGTTCTGTTTTGTACTATATGAATCATTTTTCCACAGATGAAACTAATATGTCTATATACACAAAAGGATTTACTTTGACTGATGAACTTCTCAGTACAAAGAACTTTGACAGCCAGGTATAAAGATCGTTAAATCACATGAGAAGGATAAACCAATAGGAACGTTAGTCCATCTATATTAAGTGACCATGCCTCCTCGCTCTCGATGGAAAGGATAGCCAGCGAATCCAGCCGATCTTGAGAAATGGTTGAACGTAGGTAAGTCTTGATTAGCTTCAACTTGGAGAATGATCTTTCTGCGGTCGCCACTGTGACTGGAAGTGTAATAAATAGGACCACAGCCGATAACAGCTTTGAGTAGGTACTAAGGTCACAGTCATTCAGAAGCTGCAGGACTTCACAGTCGTGCGAAAAGAAGGATACGAGATTTGCAGTTGCAGGGGCATATGATTTATGACGAACGTATTCACGCACAGAAAAATATGTCCATTGTCTCGTTTATAGTTTCTTTTCCAACGAAAACGTGCCGTTTCAAAAAAAAAGAAAAAAAAGGGTACCCCTCTTCTAAGTTCTGTACATCAGTGCAGCGGGGGCCCCCTTTGGTCGGGGGCCCCTGGGTTTGCCCCGTCCGAGCCCATAGGCGTTACTCCGCTGATAGAAGTGACCCTTTTCCCTTAATTATTTACCAAACTGTAACGTTTGAAAAGTGTCTTGAATATGTGGTCTCCCTATGCTAAAATTGTTATCATAAAACGTTTTGCTTTGTCACAACTTGTTTTCCTCTTCTCTGTTCTGCCTAATCCACCAGATTCTTTTTTTTAAAGGGATTAAATAGTATACTATTTTACTTTAGTTGGAGAGGCAAAGGCGATAAGATAAAGACAAAATATTTAATGCAGCCACAGGAAGAAGGCGGCTGAAATATAATCAACGTGCACGATTTTATGGCAAGTATCAAAATCACTTGGTATAAAAGATATACAGATCACAATTTTCAACTTTTTTGGGGGAAAAGCGTTGGTAAGAATTTTCTTTTTTTAGATTTAAAAAAAAACGAGTTTATTCGCAATTGCTGTTGTGTTTGGAGCGATCCCCATTGTAAAACCCCGGTGTAGGATTACGGTGATCAGATAATCTGGAACAACAGCTTTATCAAGATTAATAATGAAGTAGTTTGGTGCAAGAAGTGTTTTAAATCAAATGTGCTTTATGTCCAAGCTTTCCTTTACAAAGCTGAATATGAATATACATTCTATCCCACATACGCGGGTACCATCTAGGTATGCATTACAGTTACCTAGGCAACTATCTAGTCAGCAGGATATGCTAGCGCAATTGTATTGTACTACTAAGATTTGCCAATATGCTTATAGT
>KN883956.1:111598-124096 GCA_000934455.1 Apostichopus parvimensis
TGTGTTTCCAATTTTATGTCAAACACTCCTCATATACAACTGGGCCGATTTTCTTCAAACTTGGTGGGAAGGTACCCCAGGGTGAAAACCGGAACCAAAGATCAAAAGTCAAATTGAGTGAAATCGGTATATTTTTTGTTGTTGCCATAACTCAAAGGAGAAACATTGAATTGACACGGAACTTTTAGGTATCATTGTAAGTCAAGTACTATCAAAATATATGGTTACCATGGGAGCCGAGATCAAACGTCACGTGGTTAAATGCCAAAGTAAGTATTACTAGTGGAATTTTGTGTCAAACACTCCTCCTAAACGGCTCGGCCGATTCTCTTCACATTTAGTGGGAAGGTACTCAGTAACCTTTTTTGTCTCGCAGGCCACAGGAACCAAAGGTCAAAGGTGATATTTAGTGAAATCGTCTTCTGAAGACGTTGTGTTACTAATTAACTCCAAGGGGAAACATTAAATTGACATGGAACCTTCACTGGTGAATTTGTTCATTTTAAATCAGGGTTTGCTGGCGATGAGAATGTGCAACTCCGTGGATTGCCCTCTTGTTTGTATTAAGTAATGCTAGTGGAGTTTGAATGGGGAAAGGGCGGGATTGGATACGTGTTCCAGTAATACCCAGTATCAAAGATTGCTTTTTGGGCATAACCATGAGACAAGACCTTTAAAGAACTTCTTCGCTGTCTTTTTGATGAGTAATAGGAGGCAACCCAAACGTAGATGAGATCTGAAGAAACTATTTCGGAATTGTATATTTATATAAATATAAAAGTCAAGGGTGAATGTGAGAAGTTTAAATATGGGAGAGTGATTTCATCCAAACGTGTTACCTTAAGCAACATGGTCTACCTGATTTGAATCTATTTTCAAAATCCTTCCCTCCATCGATGAAGTAAACTAAGCTTTCCCGGTCAGCACTAATCACAGACTAATACCCATCTTCTTCAGGTTAAAAGAATTATTTCTGTCATGAGATTCGAATAGATACTCGCTTATCCGCGTGTGTACTTCGAGTTAATAATCTATAAGTATCGGGTTGACTCTATTTTAAATACTGGTGGCGATGTATCCACCTTCATTTATGTACTTGTCGTAGGTTAGTACTTCTATGTTGATGGTGCATATCAGGCTTGTCCCAGACCCGTGACCACCGGAGTCAGTAATTAAAATGGTCCACTTTTCATAAAATCGACCCCCATTGATAAAGCTGCACGAGGGCCTGCGTATAATGTGACCATGGATGTGCCATTCACACTCTCGTGTGAGACTGTGTACCTTAATAGCAAACCTGGGTATATCAGACAAAATGTTGTGCATGTTGTAATATGTGATTTTGGAACTATGGGAGTCAACGAAATAAAGGGAACAACAAAATCACAGACAGGCAAGACAAAGCTGTTATTTTTTATCAAACGTCATATTTTACTCACAATTAAAGTGATAATGTTTAATAAAAGAAAAAGAAATTGGAAGAATGCAATTTGATGTTCATAAATACGTTATATAAAAAATCACGTTAAGTCAGAAACAATTAGCAACATGTTGAAAACGAAGTACTAAATTTTGACTATATCTTTGAACAGCTAAATGATCGGTTTAAAAATACCTCCGAAATCCCCTTTCCAACGGATTTAGAATGGGTTTTTTACTTTCTGAAATGATCTTTTTCTGATGTTCGTTCCCCTTTAGTACCCACAACACAGATGTTTCCCACAATAGATGGTTGCCAGGGTGATGATTGCCGTTTGCTTCGGTATGGTGAACTCAAGTTGACATGTAAAATGATTCGACGACCAGCAGTAACTCTAACTTGGTACAATGATACTGCGGAGGCGGCAGTGACGGACGCTACTGAACAGAGTTACAAGGACCCATCCTCAAATATGTTTGTGTCTTCTTCTACCATCAATGTAAAGATAGATATCGAAAACGTACAACGCCTGACATGTATCCCATCAGGTTTATCAGTTTCCGAAAGGACGAAGAACGCGTCGGTTCTTTTGATGGGACCCACAAATCTTGATAATGAACACAGGTCCAAATACCTTGATATTAACGAGGACACTAGTTATAATGAGCTACTAAAAACTAGTTGTGATAGAGAAACACTGTTTATTCAAACAGCAGAACCTAGTGGCAAGACCATTAATGTAGCAGATAAATACAATGATCATGGTCCACTTGTACTAACCTCGAAGTGTCGTTCAAATCATACTTACGCAAGAACTTCGATAAAATTGCTTCGTTACAAAACACCAGATGACAGTAGTGCATCATTCGTTGAACAATGTCAACGTAAAGACAATTGCATTATTGCTGCTGACGATGGTAACGCAATCTTGACATGTGTTGTCAATAACACTCGTCCTGCAGCAGAAATCTCATGGAAAGTACTTGACCGACATGTGTCGATAATTGAAACATCAGCTTCCTCGTCATGTATCTTCGATGTGTGCAATACATCTGTGACTATCCGAGTTAAAGTTACCAGCTATAACGGACATATCGAGTATCCGCAATGTCTGAAGTGTCTTGTTACTCTCCCGGGATCTAGCTTTAGTGACGTGTCGTCTGTTACATTTACAACTGAATGGTGATAAGAAGATCTTACTGAGTGACAATAGATTTAAGGGAAAAAGTTACCTTGCTGTAGTATATAACCCCGAAGGTGTCGACAGTTTCACGTCCTAAGAACTGAAAAAAGTCAAATCAGAAATATATAGAAAAAGCAATGAGCAGAGGAATTAAGCAGAAAGTAAACAATGCAATACAAAACAATAATACGTATCGTAACTTCAAAACCACACTTACCGTCATAAACCCAACCCACGACTAGCTTTCCCCTCTCCCACCCACCCCAAACCCACAGCTTCCAATATCGATAAGTGAAATGATGCAACATTAAAATTGATCACAAGAGATTAAGAGACTCATACAGCTTGGTGGTATGATCACGAGGTTGGAACAAAGCAATGTGGCGAATAACTCTTTTTGGCCAGCTTATGGGGGTAAAATGTTCTTGTGGAACAATACTTAAGATGAGGATAAACAAGAGTGAGGTAAATTGTACGAAGAATACCTTTTGGTAAAAGGAATGTCTTAATATGCCAATTACACCAATAATGTTGGCAATTTTTGAAGATATATGACTGATGTGCTCGTGCCAAATAAGCTTACAGTCAATTATAACACCAAGAAATGTAACACTTTTGGCTGGTTCAAGCATCTGAAAACTAAACTTTTGTGTATCAACACGGCGAGGGGCAGAATTTTGACTTCTATTTTAATTTTCATAAGCTTCAATTAGTTATGCTACAAACCAAGAGTGAATGTTTCCTATTGAATTAACGTCTATATTCAAGTTTGTGGTTGATCAGTTTTGGCTCTTACCCAGTTGTCAGGTACAATGATGACGTAATTGGTGTTTCGTTATTTATTCGCAGCAACCAGTGTAGTTACCACCATCGAACATACAAGTAGCACCTCGGTCACGACAAACATCCCCACAACATCGATTACACCAGACTGTCCATCTCACGCCGGAATTATCGTTATTCTTATTATGTTAGTGATGATTGAATTCATTATCATCATTGTCATTATAAGAATTAAAACACAACTCTGCAGAGAAAAAAGGGAAGGAAACGCCATTTAATCATCTCTGTAGCTTTCGACAACATCAGAGATCTTAATCATAAGCCAACAATTACATCGAATGACTCTTCTCACAATAAATATTGTTATTAATATTATTGCAATAATTATTAGCTTCTTGATTGCCAAAATCCTAAGCAGTGTCACCACTAGTCTCCATTTGAACCATTTAACCTCACACGCCACTGTTTGCACTGCATCACATGTGTTCCACTTCTATGTCGTTTGATTATGCAATACGTTGTTGATTTAATGTAATGTTATCACACTGGACCATTGTTAGGACTCCGGTATGGGTGCTATTCATAATAATCCCTATGCAAAATACATCTTGCAAGGAATTTAATTAACTAATTAATTAATTACACAAAACATGTCGCCATATATGAATTTAACTCTTTTCACAACACTTAGGGCCCCATAGCATAAGTGACACTTAGATCGAAATGCGATTCACTGTAATTTTATCACACTGGACCATTGGTAGGACTCCAATATGGGTGCTTTTTATAATACAACCTCTGCAAAATACATATAGCAAAGAATTTAATTATCTAATTAATTAATTACACATATACATGACGCCCTATGTGAATTTTAACTTTTCACCACACTTCGGGCGACAAAGCCTAAAATAACACTTCGGGCGACATTGGAATGCTTGTATTAAAAATCGCTTAGTGTAATATAATAGCATCTGTACTTTCAAAGAATTCGTTTTTCAATTCGCCCCTCTATCCATTTTTTCTTTAAATGATCATACAAAATGATCATATAATGTGTTACAACGTCATGTTCGGATAAGCTACATTCGCGCAAATTTCAGTGATATATTAGCTTATCATACCTACTACATACGAGAATTGGCGGCGACTCAAATATTTCCTAATGACCAATTTCAAAAATTTAGCACATGCATATAGGCCAGGGTGGGCAACCTTTTTGAATGAATGGGCCAGATATAAGGAGTGAAAACTTGACTGGGCCGCACTTAACCAACGACCTGCTGTTGATTTCAAACCTTTGATTCCGAGGACTTTCAAGCAATAGGTGTGTGTACTTAACCTGTATTCACAAAAACGTAATGTCAATAAAGTATAGTTGATAATTAATGGGGATAATAGGCCTACCTGACAGCATCATTAGTGCCGATAAATTCTAAGCAGCTAGTGTTTTTTTTATGATGCAAAATAGATTGATTTTTTTCTTATTCTTGAGACATCTCACGGGCCGCAAAAAATCACTGGCGGGTCGTATGTGGCCCGCGGGCCGTCGTTTGCTCACCCCAGATATAGGCGAAATGCCTATTTTCTTATTCCAACCCCCTTCAAACCTACAATGACGGGGCATGGACTCCAAAACCACCGCAGTGGTAGTCCAGGATGTCTGATGCGTTAAAACTATTCTCTTACCTTCATAAAACTACCAGTGTGGACAGTATAGGTCACCCCCTAATATGACCATTTATTGTTAGTATACACGGGATTTTTAAGAGGTTCAATCAAAATCATATTAAGAAACCAAGTTGCCTTAAAGATACAACTGCCAACAACATGTCTTACTGTAGCTTGGACTCTGCTCTATGTTACTAAGAAAAACTTTTCCTGATGTTGCTTGTACAAGGACTACAGAACCAAAATGGCGGCAAGTTCTTTCTGCTATAAGTGTAAAGTTGCATATCATATACCATGATATTCCCACCCCCCTCCCACCCACAAATAAACATAAATCTAGTCTGTTTTTTTGTTGTGTGATTGTTTCTTGATCTCCTATGGATTAAAACTACACAGTCATGTACTTGTTTATTATATCATATTATGCCAAATACTAATAATGATATTGGCAATCAAGCCCAAGTAGGGCTAATACAAGAGCCATACAAGATATTTTGTGTATATGCTTGTAGCAAAGTAAATATTGTCACATTGCTGGTTTCAGAGGCTGGTATTTGTCAAGTTCCTATTATATGCCATGTTTGCAACAATCATGTAAAAAAGTTTCCATTGGAACATTAGCTTTGAAATACCTGAAAATGTTTACGTCAGTTTATAGAACAGAAGGACACAAAATATCTGAAAGTTTAACCCATTGCTTTAGACCTAAGTCTACCTAAGACAATCATTTACTTAGTGAGGGTTGACACTGCCATAGTGTGTTTTACCTATATAGCAAAGTTATCTATGATCAACTACAGCCTTAAGACTGCAGTATGATGTATATGTTATTCAACTGACATTCTTCCAAGTTCCAGCAAATGAAGAATTTACATTATTTGCTTTGTAATGATAACGCGCATAAAGATACAAACTCGTGGGCTAAACAACTTTTCAGAAGAATACATTTCTTCTCTAAGCGTATGGCATGAAAGAGTCCTGTTAACTTTTTGGAATTACAGAATGTGTTTGTAATTGTTGCATCAATTCCATGTACTAGGATCACAAAATTGTGCATGATCTTTAACTTTTCAGCAAGTTTAAGTTTTAATATTCATCTCTTCTCGGAAAATATGTCTAATAAATTCCACATGGAACAGAAAGGTCTCAGTTGTTTAATAAGTTTATAATTTTTATCCTCTTCAGAGAGTTTTGCGTGTGTGTGTGGATTTGAAAGATGATGCATATTGTAACTGCTTGGACCGTTTTTGTAATTGTAAATAAAATTTGTTCTTTAATTAGTTATTTCGCTCTCATCTATGTGTCTATAGTCTTATATATAAGAAAGACTAAAAGATTCTTGAACAATGTTGTGATTCTTTATTTACAATTGTTTAGAAAGTATGACAGTCAGCTATGCATGCACACAACATGTCTCCCGCACCATTTAACTTAAACGACTTCTTCCAGTTTCTCTTACCATCACCACAGAGAACAAAACAATACTAGAGAGATACATTGAAACTAGCTTGTGACATTTACATTAGCCAGTTGTTTTGCAAATACCCACCCCACCCCACTCCACCCATAACCCCTCCCATAACCCCCTTCGCACAACCCCCCCCCCCAAGTCCACCTATATACACATTGATTCTCTGAAAGGTCGCTACCCTTTAGTCGGGTATGTCGGGGTAGTACCTTCACCTAACTTGTTAACATTATGATTAACCTGTTACACCATCAATTCTAAGAAACGCAATACTCAATCTATAAGAAAAGGCCAGATCACACGTGATTTGGCATTTCCTAAATAAACAGAAATAAGCAGTATGCCAATGCCAAGAGCATTGCAGACAATGCGAGACCGAAAAATATCATATCCAGCCGAATAGCTGCATTGACCCATTCAGTTTCAAATGCTGCTGCACTAACTTCACTGTGTCGTCTTCTGGAACCTCTGTTGATGGATCTCACAGAAGGTTGCATTGGCTGATTTGGGATAACCCTGGTAGCATCGGTGGGAACCGTACCTGGGGATACCACGATTCCTCCCGTGTCCTCCATGCCCTCATGGTTTTCGATCAAAGTCTCACCTTTCCGATTTCTTGATGAATAAAAATATGAATTTCTGAGTAGGCTACTGTTGAACTATGCACACATATACAAAATTACAAAACTTGTACTGTCCGATTGAAAGGTCCTTTCGTGAAACGAAAGACTAACAGGAACAAAAAGCTTGAAACGTACTTCCTAAGAATGTCTTAATTGTAGTTAGAGGTTTTGTTAGCAGGGTAATCATACTGTAGAGAGATGTATCCATAGTACGATGAACTATCGTCAAACTAGGCTTCTTTTTGCGTACCTGTATAGCAGAGACACTGAGACATAGCACAGACATTTAGAGGCAGGTTGGACCCTGGGGATTACTATTTCACCGGCCCCCATTTTACACTCTTCATATATCCCATATTCCCCCGGTCCCCTTCACATCTTGCCTGGCTGCCAAAATGACGCCGGGCTGTGCCCCCACCCCACCCCCTCTCGCCTGACCTGCTTTATAGTCCCATAAAAATGGTCCAGAACTTACCCGCGACCGTCTGAACTATCATTAACGCGTCGGTGACTAAGGCAACCTCCGGGGTATACTATCAGTTTGAGCAGCTTGGGAAGAGGGCGCTTGGCTTTATTATGATAGATGCCAAGGGTCAGGCAAGTTGTTAGAACCGACAGAAAGCTGATGCTGATGACAACTACGAAATAATAAGCTGAAAGAGTACAAAATATATATTATTAACGTCTTAAATATCGATAAAAGGTGGGCGGGTTTGGAAGTGTGGAGGGAGAATGATGGACAATGTCCTCTCTTTCACCCGCAAATAAGTTAAACCAAGTTGGTCCCGGTGTAGATATCGGGGAGGTGCACTACGAAATTGATCACCGGTACCTTGTTAAGACATTTTCAAGCAATACGTTAAAGTCACTGCCTTGTACAACCATATAGTGTACTGTACTTGCATGGCGAGGTGGGTGGAGTATAATGGGTGAGGAATTACAGTAGGTTCATTAATTACCAGCAATGTTGACAATTTTACTTCTGAATAACGTGCGTTATGTTCAATCTAATAATCAGCCAATATTTGAAAGTAATTTGATTGGCGTAAATATACCTGTCACCTATATCTACAAGTATATAACAATCAGACTAGTATATTTGGGTAAATGCTCTTAAGCATTTTTGCTATTTGATCTCAACTGGATATAGCTACTCCCTCTCCCCCCTTCTCCCTCCTCCTCACTTCCCTCCCTAATATCTACTTTAAACCTGACGGCCTTCACAAACTGTTCATCGCTCCACCCGAAATGTTTCGAAAACATTTTTGATGCCTGAATACACCCTTTCTGATGTGGAGGCAATACTAGGCCCTATTCATACCTGAACCAACGAAAATACCACGTTATACAGCCATTGTTTCAATATATATATATATATACTTACCAATAATAGGTGTTTCATCTCCAGTTGGCGGCATATTCGTAGCTAGCAATTGTTGAAAAATGATCAAAGCCAGGACATTGTTAACACAGAGAGATACCTTTTCACCGGACTCGGGGTGTAGTACAAACACCGATAGAGTAGTTAGTGATAACAAGACAGTCGGTACTCCAACATTCAGGACATAGAAACCACTCTCTCTCCGTATGTACATCGTATAGTAAACCTCTCTATACGGTGTTGGGCAACACAGATATTTGGTCTCAACTTCTTCAATGTCATACCCGGAAACCGACCAAACACCGTTCTTCTTTAAAATGTTTTCGGATGAATCAGAATCGTTCACATAGTAAAGAGCAACCTGTAACAAAAACAAACAAATGATGGTCACGGACATCTTTATCGTCAATTCCGTCATCACCGTCACCGTCGCCGTTTTCATCGACGTCGCAATCGTCATCGTAGTCTACGTCGTCTACGTCGTCTTCGTCATCGCCATCTTCATCATTATAATCGTCATAAAGACCGAGACCGTTAACTTAGGCAAAAAAGTTGTGTTGTGTTAATGTGCTTTTCTCACGTATAACACACGTTTGCTGTTTCAGGTTAACTTTTTGCTACATACTATAACCTATCAATTCCAAATGATGTTACCTGGAAACAAAATGTTAGATTTGGGATGCAAATTTCATCCGGATGCTTAAAATATATGGTTCTCTGTCACCAGTCCCACCCCCCTAAAAAAGCCCGTACCTCTAAACCATCGATTTACGAGTAAACAAAATCTTTGGTATATGAAACTATATGAAAGATTTTGAAAGTAGCTTACGGCGTCTCCTTCAAAAGAATAAGCCGAAAACCTAATGAGACATCCATGGCTGTCGTAGGGGAAGAGACGAACGTCCATCTTGCAGAAAATAGCATAAAAAGCGATATTATAGTAAACGACCTGACCTTCGTAGTCCACTATTAGAAACGTTTCATCCATGTTAGCCTCTGCCGGTCCGGTATCAACTCTGTTACGGTTTAAGTAAAACAAGTTTAAAAGTATTAATAAATGTTATGACTAACAAAACTAATTTCGAAAACTTTAACGTTAATTGCTTAATAATTTTTTTTATACATTTTTGTTCCAATTTGACCGTGTCAAGTTGTATTATTCGAAATAAGATTGTAATTAATGAAATTAAGCCACTCAGCACCCTGGACTGAACGAATAATTAAGTATTATTAATTTATGTGAAGCGAGTGAAGGATTTTTAGTGATATTGATCGAATGTACAATAACGCACTACTCACACTTTAAAGCCAATGAACAATTCAAAAGCTGTTAGGTCGCCAGCCCACGTGGCAGCAGGCGGACAAGGAAAAAGTCTATGTTGGAAACGGAGGGGCAGGGAGGGGGGGGGGGGGGGTTTGTGGCGGAGCCAATCTGTTTGAGGAGAGGTATACAATTAGGTAATGATAAAACTTGAGGGATGCGACGAAACCCTCATGATCACATATAGAATCAGTGAGAGCAAAACGTTGCGGACACTTGGCTGATCATAGTTCACGCATGTTTGACATTGTGTGAAAAAATGATTAGACTAGTGTCCAATATCTACTATTTATAAAACAAACTTTGCGTTGGTGTAAAAATCTTGATGTACTGTGTACAAACCGAGGATCTAATTGGTAGACCAGACGCTGATCCAGGGGTGAGGGGGGGGGGGGTACACTATTCCCCTTACCACACCAAAAAATAACAGTAGTTATGAGCACAACCTTGCGTGTAGACCAAATTTTGAAATTGACATTTCACGTCTAAGACTTTATTTTTTCTAGGGGAGGACCCCCTACACCCACTCCATGGCTGAGAGCCACAGCCTTCCTTTGTGAAATCCTGGATACGACCCTGTAGGCGAGCTTCTAATATACGTGGAAACTTATAATTACTGGCCTGTCATATTTCGATACAAACTCACCTCTCATAAGGAGTTACATCTGGAAACCAGATTTGATCTTTCCCAAAATTTATCTCTTTAACGCCTCCATAGTCGTCTGGATTCCAAGTCAGAAATTCGTCCTTCCATTTCTAGAAGGAAATTTTTTAAAGGTCATCGTTTCTTGTTCCCAAATGTAGAATGCTAAAATTGCTAGAAGTTTTCAAAAGGAATCAGCTGGCGGTTCTGAATCTCGAAATTATTCCCAGAAATAAATTGGTGTGTTCAATAACATAACAGTTGAATGTCCAAGATATCATTGGGAGTGACCATTATATATGTCTCGGCCTAACATATTTGAGCCGGACAATACTGATGGCCTTACTAAAATCCATCAAAAATTGCGTACAATATTTTGGAATATATAATCAGGTTATTTGAAATCAATTTTAGGAGTAACCTACTTATAGTTTACCTTTAACGGTATAGAATTAACCAGTCAACGTATATTATTTTCGGTATTCCATCTTGAATCTTATTGGATGCATATTGTAGAAAAAATTTCATCACACAATAAGAAGTGCATATGACAACGTACCACGGTTGGAGACTTTTTCTACGAGTGACTTAAGACGCAATAACTTGAGTTTGATGTGGGTGGAAAAAATGTTAAACGACATTTACAAATTCGAGGATGCATTCATTAACTATTCTTAAAATCTCATGCAAATATTATCACTTTCATGTGTTACATTGATATGATATTGCAATGTGGTTCTGTAGCACATATCTGTTACGTCATTTCTAAGAAACATCACATTAAATATAGACGGTCAAACTGAGCCGGATTCAATTTTAGCTCATATTAAACAAAACTCAATTGTAATCAAAGTCTCTTTGAAGGTTACGATTTAAATGGAGCTGTCAGAAATTTATATGTAGAATTAAAGATTTTAATAATAAAACAGAAAGTTCAATTTTTCTTTATCTTGAAAAATGATAATGAAGACAATTAATTTATGAATCCTTACGTATTGATTTGCCGCAACGAATGACAACACTTGTCTTGCTTCGTCCTATTATATATATATAAAAAAAAACGAGAAAGAAAATGGAAACAAATAACTAGAAATGTTTCTTAGATATTGCAAATGTTAATAAAAGTATGATTGATATCAAACAGTACCTTAGATGCGTTTCATTAATTAACTCATCAAGAATGGTGATTGATATTTTCTGCATTTGAAAGTGAAAAGCACGTCAAGTTAACATAATCTACAGCAGGTATTGTTTTGTTTCAGTACGTTTTCTTGACGTTTCGGTGACATTGAAAGAATGCACCTGGCAATAATAGAGTTTAGTGTTGTTATCGTGGCATATGACATCAAAACGTTTGTAGCTTTCTCTGCAATATTTTCAAAGTAAAACGAACAACATTATTAGAAATAAGAGCTTTGAAATTTTCGGAACGCGCCAATGCCACAATAGCAGCGAGAGTTCATCCATACTTCCTTATACCTACTGTGTGTCATACGGAATAGAACGGAGGTTTTTGACGACAATTTTTTTTTTATGATAACCCTTCTCCTTATAATATTACAGTGTTCTCCTTGAAACCAGCTTAATTAAGTGTTTGATTTCAAGCCTCCTCAAAGTACCAGGTTTTATTCAAAGACTATCACGCCATCGTTCTTGAAACCGGAATCAAGAGCTGTAAAATTATACTAGCTGGTTTCGTTCCATTTCATTTCTCAACCTGGACGGACCACAAAGTTCCAATAAATTCAATTAAAGGGGTCATCTGGTGACTGAAGAAAGTTTTACATTTTTAGATCGAAGTTACATCCTCGAAGCATGTTATCTGTCTAAGATACGACCCACCCCCCCAATCCATCAAATATTGTTACATTTTGCCAATGCGTCGGGCAAAAAGAAGAGCAAATGATGTCATCATGGCAATTAAGCTGAAAATGTTTTGTTCTTTTTTTGTACCATATGAATCATTTTTCCACAGATGAAACTAATATGTCTATACACAAAATTA
>KN883957.1:27806-37954 GCA_000934455.1 Apostichopus parvimensis
CCCCCCCCCCCCAATAAAAAAGACATAACTCGTGTATGTGTAAGTCTGTTAGTTCATGTAAGAGTCAGTGTGGACAGCAACGATGCAAGGAGTATGCATATGTGTATGTAATGTAAAGAATTTCTTAAACTTCATATAGAAGCGAAAGACACGACGTAAGCTCGAATATATCTTTCTATATCATTCATAATGGAGATGTTTGCTTGTCTTAATTAACTTAAAAAAACTGACCAAAACTGTAAATGATGCCTGCAGCTATAATTGAATTCCAAAACGAATTACCATATGTATATATGTATGGGTACGATAATAGGTGTTAAACTACTTTAATAATACTGCCGCAATCTCACAATCTCTACTCTCAACCCTGGCGCTCTATACGTAATCTGGCGGAATGCCTGAGATACCATTGCGAGTGGTTTTGCAATGCAGCGGACATATCATTCAATCTTTTAAAAATAGTTTTTAGGAACTGTTGATAACAGGCGCGCTGTTTTGTGAACACACGTGCAGCACAAAGAGGTGTTGTTTTCTATACCTAACATGCTTGTACATTGCTATCTCCCGCAGACGGTATATAACAGGCCAAGCACCCGCAACATTGATAGCTGATGTGAGGTATACCAATGGTGTTTTAACCTCTATACTCCTCTTCCCCCTCACCACTCCCTCCCACTCCCACCCCATCCCACCCCACCCCACCCACCCAAAAACACATCTACCCATCAGAGACCATCTGACCGGAATATATATTGTACTAAATAACATTCAATAACTTCTCTCCGGGGCTTCTGTCTCCCAATGTATTTACCCACACATTCAGAAGGACTAATTTTAAGACAATAACATTTCTCTTTGGGGGACAATACGTTTAAGGTAATGAAACTTGCTCGTTTAGAAGAGCGCATTAGGGACCATTTGTTTAATGTCTAGCATCTTTGCGTATATACTCCATTGATGACATTTACCGAATAAAAGCAGTCACTGGACTTTTTAAATTGATTTAAATTGTTAACACTGTTTTCCTGTATAGAAACTTCATTAAAAACAAAAACCTTCCCCCCATTTCGCCCCATGTATATTTATCAAAACACTTATTGGATCGACTTAGGCTACTTTTTTGTCTTTGCGACAGTTATTTTGCTACGATATTTTGCGTCTAAGCGTACATTTTACGAGATTTTCGTGACGTCAGAGACCGATTACGATAAATGGTGTGAAGGTGTCTACTTTTAGTATAGTGTCGTCGTTGGAAGTTATTTCCCTTTTTGGAACATTAAGTAGATAAAATGTGCTACGGTGTTAGATATAAGTACACACGTCTACCAAGCAAGAACTCCATAAGTGTAAACATGTACACTATTTACGTACTGCATTCACATACGGTGCCATATCATTTGGGATTGTATACAGCGATGTAAGTAAATCATTGTCTCACGTGACAGTTAAGTACCGCGTCAAATCCACCACAGACTTTGGTGAATTCATGTTTAGTATGACGTGTCTAGGCAGATCAGTTGTCGATGAACGTTACCCTATATCCATACGGAAGTCATGTTTCGACGTGTGTGTGTGTATATTTATATATTATACTTGTTGGCTTCGAGAATGCATGCGCATAATTAATAGATGAATTTGATGGATGTCAATACATATTGTATTTATACCGTGTTAAACGATTTAACACATGAATAGCTTTCCCACGGGAGAGAGATAACTTGTAGTCAACCGCTTGGATGTAATATCGACACCAAATTGTCACGTGATATGCCGGCTGTGAAGCCCTTAATATGATTTTTTAATCTAATAGAATACATTCTATTGTTTCGATGTAAATATATAGCTATGCATCGGTAAATAGGTGTAAAACTCTACCAGACACTAGTATTGAAAATTGAATCATGTTAACAAGCTTATGTATAACTTCTATGAATCTGTTGCCAATGAATGTTGTTCTCGTTCCAATAATATAATTAAAGGAAAACGTTCATCTAATGCTTGTATTAATCCTTTGGTGTATAAAACAGCTGAATGCGTTAAAGGGTTTCTTCTCTAGCCATCAATATATATATATCATATAATTCCAGTGCTGTTACCGAGTGGATAACAGCGGTGGCATGTGAAGCAATAAGGCCTAGCAATGGGGAGGTTCCGGGTTCGATACCAAGCCGGGTCATAGTAAGGTGGGTTTGACATCCAAAGAGCAATCTACGGTTTCCCATCTGAAAGGACTTTCTCAAATTGAAAAGATTCCAAAATTGAGTTCAAATGTTGAATTGGAAGTCACCCGACGTGTAAGTTGTAATCCATAATCCCTTGCGGGATTTCTCCCACATTTGTGGTCGCATAAGCGTCGTACAAAAATAACTGCTGCATGATTATAAACACAGTGCGTGAAACGTCGGACGAAAGTTTGTTATTATTCAAAACAAGCCTATCCTATCACGCTTTCACAACAGATGCACACAGCTTATAGGCTTCTTTGCATATAAGCATCGAGGCTCAAGTTACATTGGCTACTAACAATCGAGGCAAAGAACCAGCTAAAGGATTTTATACAGAAGTTGTTACATGCGCAGAATACCTCACATGCAGAACGCCTCATAAACAAAAGGCGTATTATATATACGGAACACATCAACCAATGGTGGTTATGCATACAAAGAACACATCGTATACGGGACCCCGTACCATACACAGAACGCCTCATGTACCGAACGCATCGTACACAGACCTCTCTATTGCAAGGTGCCTTATGATACTAAAAAACCCACGTGACTTTCAAAGCTACGGTACGTGACATGGGTGTAGCCTTTATACCTATACTTGTTTACTTATAGAACAATGGTTTGAATAACCTTGAATAATCACGTTACAAAGCCTACATATATACATACAGTATATATAACAATGATTGATAACTAGTGCAGTTTCCTACATTTTATCTCATGACTAGTTTAGAAAAACTAAATAATTGTCTAGATTAATCATCTAAACTTTCGTAATAAATGAACCAATGGTGTAACTTTCTTTCCACAATTGTTCATCCACTATAGATGAAGCCAGAATTAATGAAGTCCTGAAATATTTGTATTCGATTTTTAATCTAACATGTCACAATGAAATCTTTCATTTTACTTTACTTCTTATAGTGTTTTTTATTATTCCTTATCGTCTAATAGTGTTTATTAGTATTCCTTATCGTGACAAAAGTAAGGAAATCAACTCATATAATGTATTGTAATGTATAAACTTTAGACCGAAAATCAGAAAAATCTATCTGAATTATTCGTGGGTCTATAATGTTACATATTATTAGTTATAACTTTAAAAACGGAAGTAAACAATAAAAAAAAATACGCACGTTTGTGAATTGTTGATGACCAAGAAGGTATTCGCAATATATTCATAAAACTGTAATGTCTCGTTCAAATATTGAATTTTGTAGTTTTCTGAGGTCATTGAAAAATCTAATATGTTCCTGTACAGCCAATTATCTTGGCTCTATCAATTAAAACTGGTAAAGGTAAGTACCCGTTAATCAGTTAAAACTGATGTGTGTTATAATGTCTAAACATGTGTTACATTCATGACCAGTTGCTACTGAGGACTTACAAACAGAAAAAACTTAACACACAATCCTATTCATAATGATTGATTGTACTAACCAGACTACTCTACAGGTTTAGCTAAATAATTTCGTCCACATTTGAACAGAAAATGGATGACACTTTACTGCAAAACGCTTACAATCTGCAATTTTGAACCATCTTTACAAGGTTTATTTACTAGTCAAACAGGGACAGCTTAACCAGTCATTAGTTGAAACAGCCTTTGAGTAACGAATTCGTCTGTTAGTATTTTGTTTTGCACATTAGTATCTGTGTTAAGGTGTTATAACACACTTCAGTTTATATTGAATAACGGTTGTCTCTTCTTCACAGTACAAACTGATCAAGTCATGTACATTGGGTACACAGTGGCATCTGCTGACAGGTCTAACATGTGTAACGGTGTAATAACACACTTCAGTTTCTACTGGTTAACGGCTGTCTCTTATTCACAGTATACAAACTGATCAAGTCATGTACATTGGGTGCACAGTAGCATCTGCTGACAGGTTTAACATGTGTTACGAGTTTATAACACACTTTAGTTTCTACTGATTAGCGGTTGTCTCTTATTCACAGTACTAACTGATCAATCATGTACATTGAAAATAATCTGCGATCTGTCTGTTTTTAGATCAATATACACTATAACATTTATGATTTAAATCCATTTTTTATTTGCTAAAAAAAAATGTTTGGCCTTTTGCGAGGTTCATTTCTCTTATCATGGTTCACTAGTTGAGTTCGTTGATGAATCGTTAGACCCCATGAGAAGAGGTTTTCATGAACAGATGACTAATTACCAACTTAAAGGAATATTGAAGTTGGCGTTATAGTTACGGAGAAGAAAACTAATCTAAAAATCTTGTTTCTGGAAGTTAACAACCACCTGTTTTACCGATATGGTTGTTTGGAGATTGCAGTATGATCTATGATCTCTGATGTCAACATAGCACATCTCCATTAAAGTTTTACAGTCCTTTTTTTAAACTATAGTTGTATATTTTGGCCTCGAAACTTAACGCAATTAAAATGTTCTCCTATAGCTGTCACTTTTTCACACCTCAATTATTTGATGAAATTGTCTTTCTTGTTTAATGTTTATTTTGTAAATTACGACATTTGTCGCATCATATGACAAGATGATGTGACTCAATCTGTGGTTGCCAGATACATTCATAAAAATTTTAAAAAAAGTATGTCTTCGCCATCAAACATGCCAACTGGATGTGCCTTTCGCCTACTAGTGTCGAATACTTACGGCATTTTTAAAGTCAATTTTCTACCAGCGAAGTTTTGCATTCAAGATTAAAGCAGATTGGGGTGATGGGTCTTTAATAACATTTCCGTAACATCCGTACTTCTTACAAATGACAGTCTCGTTTTTGACTTTGTTGTGTCTCAAAACCGCCCTATTGCCAGGTGCAAAATGCGTCTACTTTTCACTATTTGGAGACGAATAAAGAGGAATTTTCAAACGTCAGCCGCTTAGATGGACCACTTCAGTTTTATCCGCAAGTCTTTCCGTATAATTTTTCAATCAATACTCATTATACAGATGTTATATTTTAGGGATGTTCTATTTATGAAACTGACCTTTTATTGACGAATGTTTACGTCACAGTTCGGGCTTTTGTTTCATCATTGGAAGCCAATGTACAGAAGTCTTTAGAAATCTTCTACGGAATCAAAATTAATTTGTAATTCAATGAAATGTCACATGTTTGAAGTCAGATCTTAAAGGTTTTCCAAACAGCTGCTCACAATTATAGAACCGACAATATTCGAACAGTTTCAAGAATGGAAGATGCTGAAAAATAAGTTTCAGTATTTAATTTCTGTCAGTGACTGTTATTAACTGTATTACAACCAATAATCCTTGCGAAAATGTTCATATCGTTTACTTCTCCTTATATACCATCGACTGGTGTATCTAATAACGTCTACCACTGCCGAAAGTGACACGGTCGCTGATATGGTTTACTTGGAACTTGATACTCGGTACTTGATACTCGGTACTTGATACTCGATACTTGATACTCGATACTTGATACTCGATACTTGTTAGTTGGTACTGAATTTTCATAGCAATGTAAAGCCATCATTTAGAATAGAAACTGTTCATTGGAAATAAGTGAAAATTCGAATATTCGAAAATTTTACAATTTTTGCTTTCAATATTTGATTGATTACATGAAAAAGTGTTTTGCCAACTATGAAGAAATGATTTGGATCGAATCAAGTCCCAAAAATACAACCTCCCCCCCCCCCTCCCCACCAGGCTCTACCTAATCTTTTCATAAGAAAATTTAGAGAAGTGCCTTTGCTATTAAATAACATGCAATCCTATAGTTTTCAGTAAGTCTTTGGTTAGCCTATATTTCGTAAAAATGGCAAACCAAAACTCTAAAACCCGCGTGTAGCCAAACAAAAAGATAAGAAAATGATATAAGAACAAACTGTGCGAACATTGACCTGTTGAATTTTAATGTTCTTTTCTACACTAAATATACCTAATATCTAGACAATAATTTTGAGTTGGATGCGTCCCTTATACAATCTACAAAATCATGATTGATAGGTCCGTCTGGAATACAATCTTTGCATAGAGTATAACCACAGTGACGCAAACGATACAACTCGCATCAAATATAAAAAAAAAAAATTAAAAAAAAGGGGAAGATATTTCGTGGCTTCACTTCTTACAGTTTATATATAATACACAGTTCTTTACCTGTAGGTGAATGTATGCCCTTTTCTTGCCGCCTTCAATAAATTTCCACAAAATACGTCACAAGAAGAGCTAGAAATCGACGAAGCGTAAAGTGCTATCAATTGTCTGCCCGCTCTCGCTAAAGATGATATAATTCTCAAAGATAAACGGCGAGAAGAGAAGTGAAAAGACTAAGATTGATCATATTAAAATGATAGATTGTGCTTTCTAGTATGTTGGTTCCTTTCCACCCACCCCACCACTCCTAATACCCAACCCTAAAACAACACCAACTCCCATCCACGTCTTCTCCGATTCCATATCTTTCACCACGCAGTTTCCTGTTTCCGTTACTCAGAGAGAGAATACTAAATCCCGAAAAAAAACTCAATCTCATATTTGATTGCTCGTCACTCGATTCATTTCACGTCGTAATGAATGTACTCTTGAAGGAAGTCACGCGATGTAAACCCATATAATGATGTAGTCTGGAATAGAGCTGAGGTAATTCGCTTCTCAAAAAGTAAATATTTTTCAATGTAGGGCATTGCTTTTGTCTGTAATTTCACACAATTAACTCTGAATGTTTGAATCATTTTGAATGTATTATTTTAAGAGATAAGGAGAGAGATCGCTTTATGATTGTCATGTGTTTTTTTTTAAGAAAACAATGTCTATTTAAATAAGGGTGAGTCTGAGAATGCACGAACCTGCGTAAATTATGAACAAAATATGACGAAGAAATTGACTTGTTAATTTCGAACAAATTTTGAAAAAGCAAAGCAGTTTGAGTTATAGTGCGTAATCTTAAATGGGACGATGCACGATCTCCCATGAGAAGTGGGCCAATACCCACCAGATTCCCACCCCTCAGAATCGATAATCAGAACATATTAAAGCTAGCTTGGACTATGGGCTGTATTGTACTGTAATGTACTATATACTGTACAGTTCTGCACTGTATTGTGTACCTTTTCTTTACTACACTGTACTGTACTGTACTGTTCTGTACAATGTTCTGTATAATGTATACGGCATTACATAGTGTGTACTGCTCTTTTATACTATACTGCACTATACTGTACTGTACTTGAATGTACTATACTGCACTGTACTATACGGTAATATGAACTATTCTGTACTGCAATGTACCGTACACTACTATACTGCACAGTAATGCACTATTTTAATTCATTTATTTGTTTTATCGCCAATTGTGTACAATGGGAAAGGAAGTCTCTTATAAAGTCTTAAAAAGACTTAACAAGGTAGGAGACTCCCTGGGAGAAAAGATAAGAAATATGTACAAATATATATAATACGGTATAGGCCTATACGTAAGGATTAAATATACAGTAATGATATCCTAATGATGCTGAGATGGATACGTGAATAGATTATATCATACTATTACGAGTGAATAAATTCCTTTTACAAATGTCTGGTGAATGTGAGTTTTGAAGTTATAGGCTTCAAATTTTTTGATAGATCATTCCACTGTACTGTGTACACTATTTTACTCTATTGTAATTTGCACTGTACTGTACTGTAATGCACCGTACACTAATATACTGTACAGTACTGTGTACTGTTCTGTGTTGTGCGGCACTGTACACTGTACTATACTGTACTATAAGGCACTGTGTTCTGTTCTGTTCAGTACTATACTGCACTGTATAGTGTACTGGTCTCTACTATACTGTAATGTATTGTACTGTACTATACTGTGCCGTATTGAATTGTATTTGAAGCACAGTACTGTTGTGAGCTACTACATTACACAGAAAATCCTAACAGATAGTTGAACGAACACGAAATTACAAGCAGTATAGTAATTAGTTCCACCAAATAGATGAGCACTTGAGTAAAAGTTAAAACTTTTCAACATTTAATTATGAATGCTTGGTATAACATCAGTGTAGAAGGAAACAAACATTGTATCTTCACATTAAAAATCTGACCGCTATATCTACATGACATGTTTGTAATAGTGTTAAAGATAAAGCAACTAGATAAGAAAAAAATAAACCAGGACTTAGTTTTGAGAGCTACATGAGCAAGTCTTTGTTTCTTTGTTTCTGTTTGTTTGTTTGTTTGTTGTTGTGGTTATTTAATTTCGTACAGCGGCAGGTGCATTGCTTATCCAATCACTTCTCTTTCTCCTTCTCCTTCTCCTTCTCCTTCTCCTTCTCCTTCTCCTTCTCCTTCTCCTTCTCCTTCTCCTTCTCCTTCTCCTTCTCCTTCGTCTTCCGTCATCCAAGGATCTTATTAGAAGGTATTTTGGGACACTTCGAGAAACAGTCTTCACGAGGTCTTTACTTCAGTTCGTTCGTCAAATTATTAATATAGTTGTAAATTAAAATATACCAAAAAACAATGATTTCTTGTGCCCTCTCGTGTATAGCTTGTGAGTAACCAATGTCCCCCTAAGTAAGAGGGGGCAAATGATGAAAGTCAGCCTCAACAAATCTGTTCAACTTATTCAACCAAATGTCTCTGTTTTTTTTTCTGTTTGTTCGCTTTTGCAAAATAAAACCACCATAGTTTGGCCGTATTAACACCTTCTTACCCTTCAAAACCTAGCAAACGAATGAAGCTTTCTTTTTCATTTCGCTGGTATCACGAATGATGACTTTATTATTCTCCTAAAGAAAGTACAAAGTTGACCAACATAACAACAACTTCGCTCGACAGTGACCTTGTGTAACACAGTTTTTTTTACCTTTCTAAGACAAATTGTTGGAAGAGGTGTCGCTGTTTCACTTCAAGTGAAGACTTTGAAAGCCTACGTAGGCGTTTTGCTCTGTCCCTTCACCTCACCCCTAACTTTCTCCACTGAATATTGCCTATAATATACATAGCCCTCCAGCCAAACGGTTTTTCACGAGTCTGTAGTACGATTAATTGTAAATAAGGAGGTGGGGGGGGAGGCACTTTAAAGAGCAGGGTCAAATGTGTGCATGCGTGTTTGTATTTGTTTTGCTTGTTTGTTGTTGTTTTTTAGGAATGAGAAGGTAGAAATGCGCTGTTTCTCAGCTTCAAATAAACACAATTGCAGCTTAAAAATCTGAGAACAAACTTTAACAGTTTCTTTTGCATTTCTTCGGTACTTTGCAAATAGGGTTATTATCATTAGTATTGTTAATTATTTTATTCCATTGTGTCTGACAATGCAGCAGTCTAATGCGACGATTTCGTTGGTTATTGACATATAGTAATAAAAATCATCATTTCGCTTGTTTTCATTCACGTTCTGTATGTATATATTCATTAACATAAAGTCTGTTCAAAGCATCTTTTTCGAGGTCCGGCCTTAGGAATCACAAATGATTTCGAGTTGGTTAGCATCATGTTTGATCTCTAGAGTAAGGCAAATATGTCACCAAAAACAGAACTAGTATTGTTCGATACAGGTGACAAACGCCTACAAAGGAATTACGACCTTCCTTACCGGTTTCGAACCTCTGGACATACAATCAGCGTCCGTAGCCTAGTGGTTAGGGTGTCCGCATATAAAGCGGGAGGCCCGGGTTCGAATCCCGGTGGAGGCTGGAAGTTTTAATTAATTAATTGAATTGAATTAATTGAATTGAATTAAAAAAGAAATGAATGTGTCATACCACTTGTTACACATTCATTTCTTATTTACGGCTTGGCTTGCCTATAAAGAGTGGTTATTCTGTGTAAATTGTCAGATTCAAAGCACCAGGGATGCACTCTGTACAATCAACACTTGGATAATCCGCCTTCAATGACAGTTATACAAAGCTAATGTATACGCATTCACACCAGTAGAATCACTGTGGTCGAGTGGTACGGACTTC
>KN883957.1:92524-103685 GCA_000934455.1 Apostichopus parvimensis
ATGTTAGTTTCTTACCAAA
The DNA here is from genome assembly GCA_000934455.1 of Apostichopus parvimensis. NCBI lineage: Eukaryota > Metazoa > Echinodermata > Holothuroidea > Aspidochirotida > Stichopodidae > Apostichopus > Apostichopus parvimensis. The sequence goes on from KN883957.1 coordinate 92,544, forward strand.
AAGAAATTATCGCTGCTGAAAAGCGTACAATCTGAGTGTTTTGAAATAAATCAAATAAACTGCGGCTGCTACTACAGATAGGTATATAGCCCCTTTAAGAGAAAATATTTCACGCTTGATGACGTCATATTTGAAAGCCATGGACATCTTCTTTGTACAGAGAGATCACGGGATGTCGAGTTGGTGACATACTTTCTTAATCGTTTGGTGTACATTTCAAATCAAAAGTTGGACTCTACCTTCAGAGCAGGTGATTGATAATTATTCTCTTGTGTACTAGAATCTCTGAATTCTAACCACGACGGGTGGTTACGTGATCATACAGGGAACGACCACGGGGAGTATTTGAGAAGGTACATTCCATGGATTGACTTATGATTGATGTTTGTCCGGTGATGACCACTCGATGTGGACAGAATGTCACGATTTGATGTACCATTCCCCACACCCCCCTCCCCACCCCCTCCCCCGCCCCATATTTGTGGTCTTACTTTCATATTCACGCAAAGTGCTTTGTAGATGTTATCTTTATTTCGCTGTTTTAAAGCATTTGATGTATTCAAAAGGACGGCACGTTTCCACGTAAAAGCGATTAAAAGCAACACTTTCGCTATAAATCTTAGTATGTTCTTTCGTTACCATGGATACGTCAATACAATGTAGCTGCCGAGATCAAACTGTTTACCACTTTATAAAATAAAGAACTGTGTTTGTATTTGGGCTCAGTGTTCATTTGAGGTCCAGTGTATGTGATGTGTCACAAACGTGTCACAAGTGTGACAGTACACGGCGAAATTGTCATAGTTTTTATTCCATTGTTCAATTACTATATAGAACTATTTAGTAATGTTTGGGTGTTAATATCTGGACTCTCATTTAACGTTAAAGACTCACATTGCTGCCAAATGTAGAGCTGCCATGGCAGGACTTCGACTTGTAAGAAACATTAGACACTTACTAACCAAGGATGCATGCCATACTATTGTTTTAGGACTAGTGTCACTTAGATTATGCTAACTCCCTCTATACTAATCTACCAAATGTTGTTATTTTGATGCTTCAGAGAATTCAAAACATGGCTGCCAAACTTGTTCTGAAAAGAGGAAAGGGGGATAGTGCTTCTGAAGCTTTAAAGGAGTTGCATTGGCTCCCATCAGACAAAGAATTCTGCACAAAATATTAACGCTGGTCTTTAAATGCGTTGTTGATAAATCTGCTCCACAATATCTTATATCTAGATTCACTTTAGCACCACAATCTAGTAGGTCTCTACGTTCAAATAATATTCTTTATAAGCTGATCATTCCACGAACACAGAAGGTCACTTTTGCATCAAGAGCAATAAGTGTATATGGCGCCGAGCAATGGAATAAATTACCTAACCATGTCAAACAATCTGAGAATCTTGCAATTTTTAAAGAAAACTCAAAACATATTTATTTCCTGGCTAATCACTTTTATACTCAATTTTTCAAATTTTCAATATTTGTATTCATTATATTTCATATTTTTGAATTTTCTTTTAGATTTTATTTAACATTTTGCATTTTCTATTTTTCTCTTTGTTTTTCATTACAATTGTATATTTTTGTACATTATTCTAGTATATTTTTCTACGCCATTTGATATCTTATTTTCTTTTGAATGGTTTAATCTTTCTTTGTATTTTGTTGTAAAGCGCAACCGAAAACTTTGTTGGGGTTGCGCTATATGAAATTCAATAAATAATAATAATAATAATATATCGAGGAAGAACAATAGGGTGCATGTCTGCATTTGATCTATTGTTAGTCATACTTAATATAAGACTGGTAAATTGCTGCAAATCTAACAATAACAATAGCAAAATGGGGTGGGGTGGGGGTGGGGATTAACATTATTTAACAATTATATACACCCAGTATATACATGCTTTTTTTTCATTCAATCTTGATGATGAAAAGTACAAATTAGTCATAATTAAATACATCTAGGTCTTATAATTATTTTATTAATTAGCCTTCGTCGATTGCATAAGATACCGGTATGACTACCATTCATTAATACTAATCAAGGTCATTGATAGTGTTGTTCAGACCCTATAAAGTATGTACAGCCTATAGTGTACCTTTCTTTTTCACAAAGCTATTTTGAATTTCCCGTATCTATTTGCTGTACTGCCCAGAGAATGCCCGCGGCAACGCTTTAGATTAATACTATCGGACAGATCCTCGTGCATGTACAATACAGTAGGCAAATACATCCTTCGTTGGCAGAAACGGACTCTGAGGCATATACAGTTTGTAGGCAAGAAAAAGAGTATTACAAACGACTTGGGCCAGACTTGAGCAAGACTGTACTTCTATGGTAATCACACCAATGAAGGTATGGATGTAATAACTCCGTAAAGCTATAAATCCGAATAGCTCGATAATCTGACCGAACTAGTAGACCATGATAACAAAGCCATCAAAAGGAACACAGGTACCATCATGTTTTGTCCAATAAGCTCAGTATTATCCCTCTTTATCACATAACGTTAAGGCTGGTCAGTCGTTAACATATAGCCATACCTATAAACTCGCAGAACAGATACTAGTAATGATAATATAAGCCGTGAGCTGTATGTTGCGTCATTGTAGCATACTCCATATTATTACCCCATTGACTTACAAACAATATATCGTCAAAGTAATGTGGTCTCCAAGCGGTCCTTGTAGAAGTTCTCACTAGCTAATCCCGTACCCTTAACTAAATAGCTGACACGTTGACCACTCATTGCACCATCAATTGTCCGTATCATGACCATGAAGATTTGTTGTTAATCAGAGCCTGAAACTTTCGTCACTTGTTAACAAACCTCTTTACTCAGTAGTAAACAATGTTCGTACCGTCGCTGCTCCTGGGGGTAGGGGGTGCCTAAGTGGTCTAAAATTGCCCCCAGTGACACAATATTTGCACCACATGTACCTCCATTTGTGTATTCCAAGAAAGACAGGAATTTTGTTTGGTAACATATTAAACAAGATGTTCTTCTGATGCCTGTTGGCACTTAGTTTACCGAGAGAACACTCGGGGCGGATAGATATACACTTTATCTGGAGTATGCCACCTTACGTTGTTACGCTGCACTCTTAATAGAACTAAGCCGTGTTATAATTACATATATACCTGTATGGAGAACCATGAGTTGACCACAGTAAGAGGTTTATCAGAGATAAACCCATAACTCTTCCCCTGTATATTGGGGAGGGGGAGGGAGGGAGAAGGGGGAGGGAGAAGGGGGAGGGGGAGGTGGCAGGTAGGATGTAACAGTTTCTACATAAGTGCAACTTTAAAAGGTCTAGTTCAGTTTTCAATGTACATGTTTAACCATTAATTGTTTCTGCTTTCACTTTGCCCTTGCTAATTAATATTTTGTAAATTGTCATACGACAAATGAACTGCTATTGAACTGAACTAAATCTCCAGACACCTATAGTGGATATGATAAATTACATGTGATATTTACATGATGCACTGCATACCTTGTTTACATGATTTTTACATGATAAATTCCATTTGAAATTACATTGTTATTACATGATAAATAACATTATGTACGAGAAAACACTCATATTTCATGATTTTAATATCATAAATAACAAATGATATTACATTTGATATAACTAGGTAAATTAAATACCGTATTAGAATATTCTCTTATTGACATGATTTTAACATGATAAATGACATGTTATATTGCATTGTTATTACATGATAAAATAACAATGTATGTGATTTCACACGATACATGTATAAAAACAACATATTGTATATACATTTCTCATGTTTTTCTCTTTAATGTATCACTCTCTGTCAAATTGTTTTTCAACATTTGTTTTAATTAAAAAAAAATGATAATTTATACTCATGTCTGATCTGTGGCCGTTTAATGTACTTTCCTGTTACCTAGCAACAATATCAAATGTTGACTCGCATTCGTTAATTTATACAGACATTACCTTACGTGAGGTATGTGTGTTTTGATATGTGTCTAGAAAAAACACAGAGCATGTTTTCGTCCCAAACACTATTTGTTCATACCAGTATATTTCTCTTCTTTGCAGTTTGCCTGTAATTAAAATAACGATGTAAGGTTTTATTACACAAAAACCAAATATAAGCGATCAGTTTTTTTTGTTTTTTTTTAGAAACTTATACAATGTGATGGCGCCCTGTACTTTTTTGGTGTTGTCTATCCTCTACAGAACTGAGTCTAATGGCGATACGACATAATTAATCACTAAGAGATGTAATTATTGCATTATGATCGTTATAGCTCCCAACCAGTATATCTATGAAATGTATCTTGATTTATAGCAGAGTAGACTGGAACTTTCACAACATCTGGCATTGATGAAACTTTGTGTGGCATTCCATGATGTATCTTACTTCCTCTCTCTCTTTTATTTATTTATCGATTTATTTGTTTCTGTGTTTTACGTTACGTTGTGTTGCTATGCCTTGTATTGCACTGCACTGCACTTCACTACATTGTAGATATATAACGCTGCGTCGTAGACTAATGCGTCTCATTGCACTTTACTGAATTGTAGATATATAACGTTGCGTTGTAATGTATTGCATTGCACTGCATTGTGGATATATTACGTTGCGTTGTAATGTATTATATTGCATTACATTGCACTGCATTGTATATATATAACGTTGCGCTGTAGTGTATTGTATTGCATTGTACTGCATTGTACTGCATTGTAGATATATAACGTTGCTCTGTATTGCACTGCATTGTACTGCATATATAACGCTGCGTTGTAGAGTAATGCATTGCATTGCACTTCACTGCATTGTAGATATATAACGTTGCGCTATAGTGTATTGTATTGCACTGCATTGTAGATATATAACATTGCGTGGTACTGCATTGTATTGCATTGTACTTCACTGCATTGTAGATATATAACGTTGCGTTGTATTGCATTGCATTGTACTGCATTGTAGATATATAACGCTGCGATGTAGTGTATTGCATTACATTGTACTGTACTGTATTGTAAATATATAACGCTGCGCTGTAGTGTATTGCATTGCATTATACTGCATTGAAGATATATAACGTTGCGCTGTAGTGTATTTTATTGCACTGCATTGTAAATAAATAACGTTGCGTTGTAGTGTATTGTACTGCATCGCACTGCACTGTAGATATATTACGTTGCGCTGTAGTGTTTTGTGTCACGATGCATTACGTTTCATCGCGTTCGATTTACGGTACGTTACAGTGAGCTACAATTTATTTCACAGTTCCAAAAAGGGGTTGTACTGTTATAAACTTATAATATCATTTATATGTACTCACTGTTGTAACATGACATTGTAGTTTGAAAACATTGTTACAGTGGTGTCTTCAATTAGTGTGGTAACGTTACCATGACGTTGTGACAACGCATCATACGCGCTAGTACCGAGTAAACAAAATAACCAATGTAATAACGGACCGACAAAAATACGTAATATCTACATATACTACATGGATTTATCATTGTTACTGAATATTACACAACTAATATACAAAACATTAAGCATTTGTTATTTCATTTTTTTACATTAATTAGATATGATACTTAGGAGTTGCCAAAATAATTAATAAATAAGTGTACAAACCAGGAATCAGTACTCCCTCTGTCTCAATGGCGACTTATCGATTTCGTACCGCCTATGACGTCATTTATATGGGGGGTTTTTATTTTTTATTGTCATATTTAATGAGGGTAGTCCTGCTCAGTGCAGAAGCAACGCTATCGCTATCAAGACGATAGTGATATCCAATACTTAATATGAGCATGCGAGCACTCCCTGGTATGAATTATATCATTCCACCATAGTGTGAGCATGAAGCTATTATTGAGCTTCTAGCTAGCGTAAACACTCCTGTGCTGAAAATAATCCAGTTCGCACCGACAGTATCTTCCGTTGCACACTATACAAAAACAAATTGTTCACTGGTTTAATAGGACTAGGATACTTTCCTTCAGGGGGTTTATTACAGGTCGCCTATAAATATCCATATTCTCTATTAAGTTCTGATTTGAACTGTTAGATACATTTGACAAATTCAGTTTAAGTATCACGCCTATTATCTAAACCTGTAAAAACAAAGATTATTTCTAAGGAGGCGTGTTTGACCCGGTGACAAGACCGGTTCTAATTAGTAAATATGCTTAAATGTCAGATGTTGAAGAGGAGCTGAAAAGTTAGTGTATTATATACATAAAAGTGAGAGGGGAGGGGGGTGGGGAAGGAACTCCGGTGATGCTTAACCTCTCAACTATTACTGATGAAGGTGAATAAGAAGTGGTGAGGATTAGGAAGTAAAGGTCATATCTAAGACCTAATCTTTTTTCCCCCTGAAGTGATACATTGTTAATATTGTTGCTTTTGTGATTGTGTATGTGTTCAACGATACTTCCACATAGGGTTACAGAGAAAATTCTATATGCCATTGGATTAAAGTAAGTGATGAACCCATCGGAGATTAAGCGACATGTAAATCGTAACAGAAGCAGTAAGAACGCGCGAATAGTTATCGTGAGGAGAAAGAGCACAGGATTGCAACACAATAGGAAGAGTAGATCCCTATTCTGATATACCGATAAATTGATATTTCAATCTTAATCAATCCATTTTGGAATTGGTGCAATTGAGCATAATCCAGTTATTTTCCATCTACAATAGGCATATTTTGTTTTAAGACATATATATATTTGATATTAATATCAATGTACTTTTTGATGAATTTGTACGCATGAACCTCAGTAACTGGCTCAAAACCAGATGCACTGAGTATAGCGCCCCCCCCCCCCCCCCCGGTGTGGTTCCTACTATACACCCCATGTACTCATACCTGTTTTCTCTCTCAAAACAAGTCAAAATTTATTGATCATTTATCTTGTATAAATAGACTTTTTATTAGTAATATAACTCCACATGTTCACATTCTCAAGTGGATGTTCTCTGAGTCATTTAGATCCATACCCAATAAGGTTTAGGTCTATATACATAACTATCTCACATGACACATATAGCCTATACCATCAAATTGTTCGGTAGTAACAATTTCCTTAACATATTAATATTTTAATTGATCATCAAACATTACGAGGGGAGGCAACGCCTAAAGATTTTGAAATAAAACGCCAAAATCGTTAGTCGAAAGAACACCATAAAAATCTAAAACGTTACTGTGTCATATTATTAAGTCTAAACCGCTTTGTACGCACACAAATAAGAGGTCGCTATATAGAAAATCATTTTTGTACATGAATTAATGAGAGTGGAACTTCCACAAGAAGTGAAATGAACTGGAACAAGATTAGTACCAATGCAATAATTTAAAATATCTCTGTCCTTTTTGTTAGTTATTCTTTTATAATATTCCAGGAAGTTATTAGGCCTTAACAACTCTCTGATTAATCAACGGATACATTTGCCTTCCGTATAACACGAATTATGGATAGCGCCATCAAAATTAAACAGGACGCCATCGTTGGCTCTTTCGCACCAGTTGTTTAGTGCTATTCTGCTGGTAGGAGTCTGGAACAGAAATTTGCATATCGTGGCGAAACTTACCATTGTTTTTCTCCGTTTTATTTATAATGATGAACATAATAAACCCAATAATTGAACAGATGAATCAATGTGCGAAAGATAAACTGATTTTGAAAAAGACAAGCAACTTATATTGTTACAGGACATCAGTTTAGCCTCCAGATATGCTAGAATTGTCCATAATGGTCACAGGAAGTAACTTAAAGATGCAGAGTCATTCACATGCTCAATATTTGTGGCCAATACTGATCATCTTTGAATTACTTAAGTTGCAAAACTTTCCACGGGTCCTAGTTTCATGGACATTGTGACGTCATTAACCATTCGTGAACATTTAGGAGAGCAAAAAGGGATAAAGGATTACAGTAAATGAATGCTGTGAAAAGTTTTGAAAGTTTTACACTATAATAACCATTATTTGATTTTATAGCATATTTGGAGACAAAACTGACAATCTTTAGACAATTAGCCGAATCAGTTATATATTCACCCTTGAAGGAACCTTTACTCTTAACGAACATTTGCTGTAGCATGCAAAGTCTAGATATGTGCTAGATGTGTGCTAGACATGTGTTGGCTATGTGCAGGCTAGCTTCATGTATGTTAGCTGGCCGGTGAGAAATGCGATGTAGCTATGTGCTAACGGTGTGTTTTATTGTGTGCTAGCTACATATATTACTATATGTAAAGGGATATGCTGTCTGTGCTAGCTGTACTTTCCAACTGTCTGTTAGCTGTATAGAAGCATGCAGTGTATCATATATTTTTGCCAGCTGTGTGTGGTAAATGAGTGCCAGCTGTGTTTGTCAATTCTGTGTCATATCTCTGTGTGCAGCTGTTTTGTGTGTTAGATGTGTTTAGAAGTTTGGTACCTGTGTGGTAGCTGTGTGCTAGGCCTCTAGATGTGTGTGTGTGTATTAGCTGTGTTGTATGATATATCTGTGTACCGTTCCCTAACTGTTCCTGCCATGTCCCCCGTGTGGTTCCTACTATACACTCCATGTACTCAAACCGAGAAATGTAGCGAGTACGTTAGCTAATACCGTATAAATACAGCTTTATGTTTTCTCTCTCAAAACAAGTCATAAGTGTCAGAAAACATCGTACATTTATTTTAAGAAACACAAACAGGTTCATTCATTAATCTTGTATATATATACTTTTTATTAGTAATATAACTCCACATGTTCACATTCTGAAATGGATGTTCTCTGAGTCCTTTAATATCCATACCCAATAAGGTTTAGGTCTATTGTATGTAACTATCTCACATGACACCTTATATAAAGCCTATAGTCCCTATACCATCAAATTGTTCGCTAGTAACAATTTTCTTGACATATTAATATTTTAATTGATCATCAAACATTAGGAGGGAGGCAACGCCTAAACAGTTTGAAATAAAACGCCAAAATCGTTAGTCAAAATAAAACCATGAAAAGCTAAAACGTTACAATGTCATATTTTTAAGTCTAAACCACTTTGTACGCACACAAAGAAGAGGTCGCTATATAGAAAATCATTTTTGAATATGAATTAATGAGAGTGGAACTTCCACAAGTACTGAAATGAACTAGAACAAGATTAGTACCAATGCAATATTTGAAAATATCTCTGTCCTTTTTTTTAGTTATTCTTTTATAATATTCCAGGAAGTTATTAGGCCTTAACAACTCTCTGATTAATCAACGGATACATTTGCCTTCCGTATAACACGAATTGAGGATAGCGCCATCTAAATTAAAACAGGACGCCACGGTTGGCTCTTTCGCATCACTGAGTTGTTTAGTGCTATTCTGCTGGTAGGTTCTAACAGTGAGTCTGGAAAAGAAATTTGCATATCGTGGCGAAAGTTTCCTTTGTTTATCTCCGTTTTATTAATAATGATGAACAAAACAAAACCCAATAATTGAACAGATGATTCAAGGTGCGTAAGATAAACTGATTTTGAAAATGACAAGCAACTTATAGTATTGTTACAGGATATCAATTTTGCCTCCAAATATGCTAGAATTATCCATAATGGTCACTGGAAGTAACTTGAAGATGCAGAGTCATTCACATGCTCAATATTTGTGGCCAATACTGATCATCTTTGAATTACTTAAGTTGTCAAAACTTTCCACGGGTCCTATAGTTTCATGGACATTGTGACGTTATAAACCATTCGTGAACATTTAGGAGAGCAAAAGGGATAAAGGATTACAGCAAATAAATGCTTTAATAGTTTTAAATTATTATGACCATTATTTGATTTTATAGTATATTTGGAGACAAAACTAAAAATCTTTAGGCAATTAGCCGAATCAGTTATACTGTCATCCTTGAAGGAACCTACTCTTAACGAACAGTTTGCTGTAGCATGCAACGTCTACATATGTGCTAGATGTGTGCTAGACATGTGTTGGCTATGTGCAGGCTAGCTTCATGTATGTTAGCTGGCCGGTGAGAAATGCGATGTAGCTATGTGCTAACGGTGTGTTTTATTGTGTGCTAGCTACATATATTACTATATGTAAAGGGATATGCTGTCTGTGCTAGCTGTACTTTCCAACTGTCTGTTAGCTGTATAGAAGCATGCAGTGTATCATCTATTTTTGCCAGCTGTGTGTGGTAAATGAGTGCCAGCTGTGTTTGTCAATTCTGTGTCATATCTCTGTGTGCAGCTGTTTTGTGTGTTAGATGTGTTTAGAAGTTTGGTACCTGTGTGGTAGCTGTGTGCTAGGCCTCTAGATGTGTGTGTGTGTGTGTATTAGCTGTGTTGTATGATATATCTGTGTACCGTTCCCTAACTGTCCCTGCCATGTGCTATCTGTGTGCTAGCTATGTGCTAGCTATGTGCTAGCTATGTGTTAGCTGTGTTCCAGTTATATTTGTCTTGTGATATATCTATGAACAATATGTTTGCTAACTGTGTCACAGCTCAAGGAGCTATTACGGAATAGCTCAATGGTCACATGTTTAGCGATAAAAATATGCTAGCTATCTGCTAGCTGTGTTTTATCTATGTGTCAGCTGTGCGCTATTTGTGTGACAGTTGTATGCTAGACGTGCTCAGAGTTGTGTTCTTATTGTGTGACTACTTTATGTGATCTTTGCCGCCATTACATTATATTATCATTACCTGCAGCTCATACGTTAATGAAAATAGAAGTTTACTATCGTGTTTTTACTGGCAGATAATCATTAGAGCTGGTTAGAGTAGCAGCTCCCTGATATTACCCTAATCAGGTGATTCCTGTTATCAATATTGACGGCATAGGAAAAAACCAAAACAATAATCTGCATACGTGCTTGCAAAGTTATCAGCAAAGCACAACAGTGTCCTAGCAATTAAAGCGGTTGTATGTACATTGCCATTTGTGTGTGTTTGATATATGTCTAATGTGCACTGTTTTTGTATTCTGACTGGGGACTTGAACAAGGAATTCTAAGTCCTCAGAAGCCATTTGTAAAGCATCACCATGTCCTCAGAAGAATTATATTGTTAAGGGGTATAGAAAAACAATGGTGCCATCTGTTTGAATGTAAAGTACACCCGTAAGTGCATAT
>KN883958.1:36253-49223 GCA_000934455.1 Apostichopus parvimensis
CTGGATACGCGCCTGCTTGTGCTAAGCACTGAATTTCACAAGGCTGCATAGTACATAGTTAAGGTTATCCTAACTCTGAAATTTGAGGTCAATTGTAATAACAATTAGCCTAGTAGGGTACATGACCAACTAAGCAAACCTAAGAGTAGCTTATATCTGGGGCCTAAATAAATCTGAATGGTTTATAAGGTAGGCCTACAAGGTTTGTCTTGTGTAAGCAGAATTTGAACACCCCCTACCTGGGACCGTGATGAGATGCAGAACTATTTTAGTTTACAAGTTTCAAACATACATGTGTCTTAGCCGAGAGTAGACCTTAAGGCAAGCCTCGGCTATGTCAAGATACAACACAAAATGTTACCTACCAAATTATACAACTAATGACACCTTAAAGTATAAGGAAGGGTGTGTGGATATGTCAAGTATTTTGTTGGGGGCCTTAACGAAAGTTGACCAACTCTGGAGAACCGTGATTATTTAGTGACCAGACCCACAATCATCCTTTCGGAGGAAAGATTAAAAATGCATGTAGGCTAGTCACCCTACCGAGATATCCTGTAATCTAACCAGAATTTGACAATGTGTTTATAAACTACAGGACTAGTCATATAATGTATAAATACATACAGAATAATGAATATTCCATGGGGAAAGTATCAGCAGAAGTGGTCATTTTGAATGTTATTAAGTGAGATAAACACACCAAAGCACAATTTTCATTACCAAAGCGGGCACTTCTATTTTATGAAGAACTCGGGAAAAAATATCAGACGTAACACACTGTACTTCATGTTCAAAACAAGTATGCATGACATTAGAAAAATTACAGCTCGATCAATTTTTCAGACGATAAGCTACATTACTATCCTAACATACATTGATTTAGGCACCTAGTGATGATCACTCGCCTCAAAAAATCCCCACATTTTGCATATTGCCAAGTTACATAACACAAAGCCTTGGTCTAGCCAGTATTGTGTTACAGAAACTGACTAGTCCCCGATGCAGAGGTAAACTTCAAATAACGGATATGATGATTACCCTCCCCTTCCCTCTCCCTACCCCAGCCCACCCTCCAAATTAAAGAGAGGATATTAAATCATTATAATTTTGTCTAAGAGATGGCCTAACCTAGCTACAGTTTTGTGCCATGATATTGCAAAGCATTCTATACAGGTTATACCAAATGACTATACAAAATTCATTTGCGCTATATGCATACATGGGAATGGTACTCAAATTTCTGTGAAATTTCGTGTTTTACGCCGCTTTTTGTGTTGATGTACAGTGTACTTGAAGACTATTTGATTGTGATTGCGTTATATAAATTTATGGATTTGGATATCCACTGCTTTCCCTTGCCAAGAAATGTAATTATGGGGCTATACCAAGGTTAGAAATGTGTCACTTTATGTAAATTCGCTAAGTTAAACCTCAGGTAGGCCTAACCATGCATGTATAAATCCCCCCCCCCCGACTCCCGTCCCCTTAGAAAATATACTGTTTTAATGTAAACTATTGACAGGGCTCATTTAGTTCCAGGCTAATTGTATAAATAATCTATCATAAAAGTAAATTTTTGTACGATTGAATAGCTATATAGGCTAGGTCTCTTACCTGTTACTAAACTAATAGCTGCCAACGTGTTCTATAAGTTTTTTAACAACGGAAAACTGACCGGGCAATTCTTTGCTCTTTTCAAACTGCAAAACTATATTAGACAAGAGAGCAACCAATTCCAAAAGAGCTTTTATCACATTGGGTACTATTAGTACTCCTTTGTAAGGTGGCCCAGAATTGACATTGGAAGAAAAATAAAATAGATTACCAGGTCAAAATTTCTATATTTTGTCATTGAATCTCGAATTTTTATCTCGAAATATCAGTATGATTTGAAACGGCCAACCTTGACGTTTTGTCACTGATTGCTTATAATTTTAGTTGATATAAAGTAGTGTGTTAGTACAGTGTTTTTTTTTTGTTGGTGAGTGAACATATTATATATTATAATAAGTTCTCATTTTAAAACTAATTTCTTCTCTGAGTGCAATAGTGCAGTAAATGAAACATCCCGATTGAAGCAATTATAATCCATGATAAGTACCTATAGAGCATAACAACAATATATGGGGAAACCTTATTGATTGCATTTCAGTAAGTTTTTGTAGTATTTGTTTGGGGTGAGGTGGGGGCAGTTTAAGGGAGGACAGTTATTTACAACAAGTACTAGCGCTTGTTCAATGAAAAAAATGGACATGTCGTGATTGTTGAGAAGTCGTAGGTAATGCACAAAAAGTTTAACATACTAATTAGCGAAAACACAGCAAAGTGATCACCATCCAAAGTATACAGCAACTAAGGGTGAATTTAATTGAACAATGTATTGTCTTGATGAGTTATTATATTAACAGGGTAACAGGAACTGCTTGTTGAATTTTTAACTTGAGTGACCATCCGTGGACTTGTTTTGAATATTTGAGGGCATTCCTGATGCCCCCATGCTTTGAGCTTTGCATAGGGGTGGGAGGGTTTTTTAAAGTGAAATTTGGAGGGGAAATCATACATATTTGTTACTTTTTTCCTTTTTAAGTTTTATGAACTGTTCAATATTGTTTCCTCTTTTGGGGGTGGGGAAGAGAGGGGTGTTCTCTGCAGGTTTTGGTGTGTAGGGGTTAGGTAAGTTGTGGGAATGGAACTATATCATCATACTAACGTTAGAGTAGACATTACTATGTAAATCTGCAATGTTAAAGCCAATGCGCGAATTCATGAAAGCAGACATCATCTCACTCTCATCCTGCTTGACACTATATTTTTAATGTATTCTTTATGTTGCGATATTCAACTATTGTACCTGCTGGATACGCATCGCTGTGGCACGTCCAGTTGTTTTCTTTTCCTCCACAAATTTGAAAAAGCTTGCATTGTTACGATAAGAAAAATATAGCTATAGCAATTTGTAGTCTGACAACAGAATGTGTAAAAATAATGGTAATGGAAGTTCAGGAATAGTGCTATGTGGATTCTACTTTTGCTTCAAGCTCAACTTCTTTATCTGCAACTCATCAATTATACGTTGGTGAATGTAACTCATATAAGGTGATCGACGCACCATGCTAGCATGCATTGTGCTTTGAATAATAAAGTAACTTAACCAACTCAGCCAGGCATTTGATATTAGATTCATAACAGTTTGGTACCAGTTTCCATTATTCATCGATTATCGATAGGTACTCTCCGTTCAAGGAAACTTACCACTACAAATAACATAAAAAAAATGTCCCCTTGTTAAGCTTTATACAGTAGAAAAGGTAATGCATTCTATAGCATATATGACTTTATCAGATAAACTTGGTTGATACTGCAGCTACCGCTGTATACAACCGGCGGTTGCCGTTATAAAACCCCACAGTTCCACCAGCGCCCAATGAGCATACTGGCGGCCCGCCAGCTGTTAGCTAAAAGCTCAGCCTACATGGTTTGGAAAATTATGGACAACGTGCATTCAAGAACTTAACATATGTACCGTTAATCTATACTTCGATCGTGACAATGTCATCGGGCAATGTATTTTTGTTTGTTCAACTATATTTCAACCATCAACGTAATCAACATTTTACATAATTCAAGTATATACATACAACAAGTTTATGGTTGTGGGGATCCTCGAGAAGTTCATAAGAACTTGTAAGTGAGGTATCCCCAAAATACAAACTGACAAAGTATAACAAAGGTACAAAGTATGACAAAAAAATGTTACAAGAAAAATGAATAATAATAATAAGAAAAAGTGTGGTGGGGGGGAGGAAGAAAAAAAAAACTTTAACAAAGACGTGGCCCGAATTTTAGACTAAATCATAAAATTCTATTCGAAAGAAGGTAACGCTTTAAATTACATTTGAATGAGGATAAATTATTAATTGAATGCAATGCAGTTGGTACGGAATTCCAATAAGAAATAGCAGAGTATTTGACAAAATGTTGACTATTTGCAAGAGAATAATGGGGAACGGAAAGTAAATTTGCATTGCGGGTATTGTAAGCATGGAAACAATTATTTGATGCAAAAAAAAATAGGAGAAGCTACTTGGTAGATTGTCGTGAAAAAAGTTATATACAAAGATTAAGGTGTAGTACTTGACTAATTCAAATATGGTTAAGACTTTACTGTCACAGAAGAGGCTGTACGAGTGACTATTGTAAGGAACATCATAAATTGCACGCAACACTTTCTTTTGTAGAATATAGAGCTTATTAATATGACTAGGGTAGGTGTATCCTCACACAATACAACAAT
Organism: Apostichopus parvimensis; assembly: GCA_000934455.1. NCBI lineage: Eukaryota > Metazoa > Echinodermata > Holothuroidea > Aspidochirotida > Stichopodidae > Apostichopus > Apostichopus parvimensis. The sequence continues at coordinate 40,551 of KN883958.1, forward strand.
ACGATAAAAAAGGCAAGATAAGAATATTGTATAAAGTTATCAGAGTTTTACAGGGGACAAATTTTTTAAACGATTGATAATGCCAATGGCTTTGGACACTTTTCTTTTTAAGTTCTGAATATGTGGGATCCAACTGAGATGTTCATCTAGGGTAATGCCAAGAAAATTTGTGGAATGGGAGAAAGGTACTGGCGTTCTATCGATTATAATCGCAAGGTTGGAAGAAATTATTTGTCGTTGATTGGGATGAAAAATAATGGTGGTAGTTTTTTAGCATTTAAGTGAAGTTTATTGGATCTGAACCAGACAGTAATTTTGGGGACTTCAGTATTGATATCGTTAACAAGAGTATTTATATCACGACCTTTATATAGTAAATTCGTAAAACATTAATAATTATTAATGTAATTAATATATTATAATATTAAATAATTAATTAACATTAATTATTTAACATTAATGATAGCATGGTGTAGCTCATAAAGTAGTTTGTTACGTAAATAATGAGAAGCGTAAAATTTGATATATAAAAGCTTCTCAAGAGTGTATCTGGGACACGCCCAGGTGATCACCCCCTCCTGCAACTCCAACCCCCTCCTGCAACCCCAACCCCCCTCCTGCAAAAAAAAAAACGTATATGGGAATATTAACAGCCAAGAGTTCTTGTGTATCACACTAATAGTAACCTTTACTCTACACAACAACAACAACAACAATTGTCTGTTTTTATTTTGACATACTTACGTCTATACAGCTCACTGACTGGCCTTGGCTTAAAATGGACAAGTAGCACACACTGAAGGCGGAAGATGGAGTGGTGTTGTGTGTTGTCTTTAAGATGTGCCCACGAGAAGAACAGAAGAGGATCTGAGCTCTTTATCCGCAGGACAGAAAAAGCGACTGACTGCTTCCAGTCTTCAAGTACAAAGGTTGAAAAAAAAAACAAATGGTTTATTGATATTGGTATTTGCTTATGCACTGATAACGGTGGTTTACATGGTGGCAGGTCTCGAAACTGGATGGTGATGCATTTGTTTCTCTCACTGACTACATTGACGAGTGCGACATATTGTTATCGTAAAATGTCATGTTTAATCAACAGTAGGCTATTAAATGTACGTTCAGTTTAAGCAGGCCATGCGGACGTTATATGTACGACTATTATGGATTAAAAATTCACATCTGGTTGCTCCTATTAAACATTTCAACTCGAATTTGGAATCGTTTTAACTTGGAAAGTCATTTCAGATGGGAAATCTCTTAGATGACAAACACACATGACTCTGAACCGGCAGGGGATCGAACCCGGAACCTCACGATTGCTTAGCCTCGATTGCTACAAATGCCACCGCCTTTATCCACTCGATCACATTCTTGGGAAAGAGAGACGGAGAATAAAAAAAGAAGATGTCCACGGATCGGCGAATACGACATTGAAATAATGCTCTATTATGATATCTTTCCACGGGTTGCAGTATCCATTGTAACTTCGTCATTCATTTGCATTTTAATTACGGTATATTATGCACCTAGACAATTAGTTAGTAGGTCAGGGAAATAACTCAAATTTAATTTAGTACTGAAACTCAACATAGCCCCACCCCCAAAAAATCTTTGAGAATACCTACATTGCTATCTCACTATGAGATCGACCTGCAGGCCGCTGGATCTAAAACGACATAAAATAACAAGTACTTACAGTATTTGTTAACTATTAAAACGAAATACGCACTATGCTTAGGTGCTTGTGAATGATCGCCATACGGTTCTTGTAGCGTATACAACAACATAGCTCGTCTGAGTACAAGATTTTCGTTGTAATCGTCTTTTGTGCTCTGCTTAGTAGATAGGTACAAACATTCGACGTGTAAAATACAGTCACTGTAATCGCTCCAGACACAGAAGGCACATATACATCGGATACCTCTAGCTGTTTATGTAAGTACTTAGAATCGTAGGACGAACATACTGTGGTTGGGTGGGCTTTATCTGCGATACTACTATATACATTTGATGCCACGAAATTATTGGACTGCTTACAAGAATGGTCGTACTGAATAGAAAACGTTGTGAATGTGTTATTCTTGAAATATCTGGAATTTTAAGATTGTCGAAATATATATAGCCTATAGATATAGGTATGTGATGATCATTAATAATAAAAACATATCTTCAAAGAACGTCACGAGGAAAACAAATCTTTCTTCGGTTCTTCCATGTACCAGCTAGTATGCATTATTACTTATCATTTGTATCATATTTGGGTTTTATGATGTAACATGTTTTACAAACCATGTAAAGTTCTTTCCTTAACAATAAATCCTATCTTGGTGAGATGACCATACACTATCAAGCACCATCATCACCTATGTTCTGACATCAAATTTATCATAACTGGTATCCCACATTTTAACAATCTTAGTAAATGAAAAGCACATTGGATAGATCAATTCAATTGTACACACCCATTTGGTGTTTCCGTTGGTACGTTATTAAAAGAAAGATTTTTCGTAAGTTTTGCCAGCTGTTTTTTGTTTTCTCCTGCACTTCTTATATTCTACCATGTTAATGTTTGTTTTTTATTGGCTTAGGGAGGAGGGGGGGGGACGGGGTGGACGGGAGACACTTAGGCTTGATGATATCAACCCACTCTTTTTTACTATTGATGTTTTGTTTCTCTTTTAACCTTTTCATCCCCCATTATGTTAGTTAAATGATAATGTAATGTTATTCCAAAAATATCAGTGCTACTGTGTGTCATGACCTATGGGAGAATTGCTCAGTCTAAAGACGGTAACCGATGGCATATCAGAGGTTCGTTAGTACAGGCAAAAAATCCATTGTTAAATGTTCAAGACAATTTACATAGATACTTGCCATGTGGGTTCAGCTAAATTGTAAAAAAAAGGTTCCTCTTCCCAAACAATTGCATCAAGCCTGTCTTTGTGGGGTATCAGTGGTTTTATCAAGCAATGATGTGTAATTAATACATAATTAACTTTAGTGATATATTCTCTGTATTCATGAAGGTGTACGCAATGCAGAAAATGCAGAAAAGCTTTCAAAGTAAGTAGTTCTTCTAACTGATCTACCACACAGATGTATGTTGAGAGCTGTAACTACGAGGATAGAACGATCAAGGTAGAAGATACACCGGAATACATCACACGTCCCAAGATACATCAGATATAATATCAGATATCAAGCGCAAAGCCTTCGAGTTAGACGGTGGTATCAACTATTCTGCCATTTGCCTAAGTACAAGCGATACTCGGTGCACTGATGCGACACTTCAAATCATTGAATTGTTTCACAAGTCTGAGGTACGAGGTATTCAAATACTATTTCCATCCACTTCCATACAAACATCCATCCACCCATCAGCGCATAGAAATATTGTTAATTATACTCATGAATAAAGTTAACAAAAGATGATACTGCGGCACTAATTTCAGATATATTACTGTCATATGTTTATATGTCTACAATAGTTATTTGTCATATTAAAAAAAGAAATAAAAGATCAAGTGTGAAGAAATTAAACTGGAAGGAAAGAATAACAGAGCAGTTAAAGTTTGTCATTATAAACAATACCGTGCAATTGTATCATATTTTATGAAACAAATGTCCTCAAATTTCAGTCAGTTACCGAAACTTGTTGAGTGAGAGTAGCATTGATTCACATAGTTTAAGGTAATACCTAAGTAATATAACCTACTTAACTTTAGCAAAACAATAAGTATATCTATTTTTGCACTTTTTAATTTTTCAGTCAGATGACCGTGATATCCTTCAGTATTGTATACTGATCCAAGGCGGAAACAGAGCTTAACGACTATTCACTTGAAGCATTCTTGAACAGAATGAAAGAAAATGAGAACTTCAAGGACTTTGTAAATGAAATCAATCATAGACTTATTGCTGTTAACAACAGCACAAACATACCAGGAAAGCAGGGGAGGAACAGAGAACAGATCATTGCAATTGTGGACGAACTAGTGGAACATAACAGACAACATGGAAGATCCGGCATTTACAAAAACAAATTGCATGCAAAAGTGAATGCAATAGCAGAAGGTTCCGGAATACTATATCCTCTGATCTTTGCTAATGCTACTGTTGATATATTAATAACGCTGGAATACTTTAATTCCAAGTCAATTCCAGAAGATCTTAGACCCCGATGCGAAAAACTGATTGAAATGCTAGGCAACTGTAAGATTAGCAACGACTCCAAGTCTATTTTATTCACAAATGGCGAAGTCGTTGATTCTGACAAAAGTGTTGACCTCATATATAAAATTTGGTATGACGTAGCAAAATGGACGACAACAGTAGATAAGAAAGGATGTCCAATACATTGCTTAAAAAAGTGGCTCCTATCATCTCCTATCATCCTAAATCTAAACAAAAGGCTCCGTCTGAGTATCGTTTTAATTGCTATAATCCTAGTCGTGGCTGGGTCTTGTCCTGACAGTGTATTTCGCTATATCTAACATTTTCAGTATGTCCGGGATACTTACTTTTTCCCCGTAAATAGCTATATAATATACACCATATAGGTTAGTCGTCAGACTCACCGAGTCTGAAGATTCAGTAAACGGAGTGCTCTGACTCATTAAATGACTCTTAAGTTAGTCAATTGTCTAATTGTGAAGGATGGTCGGAGTCTAATGGACTCTGCTGACTCACTAAATTACTCTTTTTATAATATTTCCATACAGTCAGGGGTACTGTTGACTGGCATGTCTTGTGGTTAGTGTGACATCATGACTGTAACGTTCGTAGGGGAAACAAGTTGGCGGGCGATATTATATCCACGATATATTTATGATCGTCTTCTTTTCGGCAGTTGTTATTGCAAACAATGACTTTCACCTTAGATGTTAACAAACTATTTGGTATTTTAAAGACGTGCTTTTAAGTATTGACGAACTGCGATCTCTAACAGAGCTGTTAAACTTTAACAAGTTCACGAAAAGTTACATTGTTACAATCCCCCCCCCCCAAAAAACAATAGTCCTTAGTCTGGTGATTATAGTCCCGTTCGTGATGCCCCCCCCCCCAAAAAAAAGTAAAATCGTATGCCTGACGAGGAAGCCCCTGTTCTTATGATCGCAAGATTGTGTGAAATAATTTTGACATTATAGGCCTTAATTATGTCTCTACAAATGAAACATCTGCACACCTAGGTAGTCAATAATTACATTACAATAAGTACATTTTCTTCAATTAATGAAATGTTTTACAGGTAATAATACTGTCATCCAGTGAATTCCAGAGTTTTACGCCTAGCATATTTCTACTTAAAATATTATTTTCTCTGGTGTTATAGCTTTCACTTGATACCAAAGAAATATAATTTGGCAAAGGTGTGTCAATAACATATGGTAAGCTTTGAACATAAACACTCCAGTTTTTTATATAGTAATTAAAATTGGAAAAAAATTCAGAAGTATGGTCAAAATGTTGCATTACAAATGATACGTAAAGCTATTTTTTGTTTTAAGAATATAGGAGAAATGTTGGATTTGTATGTATTTCCCCATATGTCGGCACAATAGTTAAGATATGGGAAAACGATTACCCAATACAAGGCATGCAGTGTATTACAGTTTAAAACATTAATGGCTTAACGTAGAACCTCAATGCTTTTAAAAGCTTTCTAAACAAGTAAATAATCAGTTCTTTCTAATTATTCTTATGCTCTATAAATATACCAAGGAATATTGCGAAATACATGCTTTCTATATCAATTTCAATAGTAACTCTCACGTTATTGGGTGATTGTATAAAATCATGTAATTGGTTTGGCTGACATGAAGTGATAATTGATATACTACAGAACCATACACTAGGGTTTTGAAGTTCATTACTAATTTGTCCACAAAGAAAATTTACGAACAAAAATATTTGTATCTGCATAAAGAACAAATTTCAATGCATTTGATCCTTGTGGCACTCCACATGCTACATTTCAAACGTCTGATATTACATCTTTAATTTGAACATTACTTTCTATTATACAAGTAACTAGCTAAGCAATCATGGACTATAATACGAAAACCGTAATGTTCTAATTTTTAAGTAATGAATGATAGTCTATTGTATCAAATGTTATTTTAAGATCCATAAATCTCCAATGGTTGACTTGTTATTATCTAAGGACGTAGTAATTTCTTCAACTAATACTTGTATTGTTTAGATGCAGAGAGACCAGGTCTGAAATATACTGACCGTTTGTAGAGGATATTGTTTGTTGCAATGAAACTATCCAATAATTTCTCAATATATTTTTCAAGTATCTCGGACGATTGTGGTTAGACAGACACAGACTTATAACTTTGGAAGCGTTTTTCCGCAACTTTTAAAAATTGGAATAATTTTTGCCACCTTCATGGTGTCTGGAAAAATGCCAGTAGTAAATAAATTCAAAAGGTACGTAAAAGGTTGTATAACATATGGAATAATATGTTTCACTAGTACCATGCTGATATCATTATAATCAACGGAGGTTTTGTGACTTACTGCTCGAGTAACATCAAGAATTTCAACTTCACTGGTGTCTGCTAAAAACATAGAAATTAATCTTCTTATAACCTTAATATTCATACTTTGATTTAGCTTGCTCTGGTGTAATGGCAGCCAAATCAGGCACAATATTGGTGGAAAAACTATTAAAGCCGTTTACAATGTTAACATTTCTTATTGATATGCATGAATGTATTTGGGGTACGCGCTTTTTATTTGTTATTGCTCATGCCATTTAATATTTTCAATAATTCTTTGATATTAATATTCTGGCTTTCTAATAGCTTTGTAGTTTACTCCTTTCTGCAAAATTTCAAGACAGAATTTGATTTGTTTCTTATATGTTTTAAACCTTTTAGTTAGCAACTGATTTATATCATCAAAAGACGTCTTTCAAAACCCGTGACATATCATTTACTGATTCTGTTTGAATGCATAGAGAAAGTCATTGGTCGAACTGTTAGATTAACACAATTATTTCTTATTTGATAAAGGTGAGAGTTTTGTTAACCCAAAGAAAATTTGTTTGATTAATGTGTGATATTTGATTTCTATATTACTCGACACATTGTGGTGGAAGTCTTATAGTTCACCGATGCTTCATATATGCCTAATGTACGAAAAACAGTCCATGAACCTGTTAGGTGAAAAGTCACCTTTTTATCGAAAGAAATGAACATAATAAAAGAAAAGTGAATAAACGCGATTATGAAAAAGATGTCTTTGTTTTTCAATACCAATGGCGTGTGGCAAATTATTCGTCGCAAATTCCGTCGATTAGTATTTGATATAAAACAAAAGAACTTGATATTTAGCTTGATTTAAAATGAAATAATTTAGCCAGGGTTGTGGTAATAACGTATAGTTAGCGTTGAACATAAACGCTTCTGTTTAGAAATCTATTAATTGAGATAATTTCAAACAAATAAATTGTAAACAGATCAGATTTATATATGATCTAAAAAATATTGCATTACAAATAATCATGTAACTATTTCCTGTTTTAAGAATATTGGAAAAATCTTGGATTGTATGTACTTCCCCAAATCTCGACACAATAGTTACGATATGGAAACAGATTGCGCAATACAAGGCATAGAGTGTATTACAATTTAAAGCATAACTGACTGAACGTAGAACTGCACTGCTTTTAGATAACATCTTGAAAACTTAATAATGTGTTCTTCCCAGTTGAGCTAATGACCTATCAATACACCAAGGAATATTGCAACATACACTCTTGCTATATCAACTTCATTAATAGGAAATTTCACATCGGAGTTTATGGGTGATTGTATAAAATCATATAATTAGTTTTGTTGACATGAAGGAATAATTTCTTTACTGCAAACCATACTCTAAGTTTTTGAAGTTCACTACTAACTTATCCACGAAAAATTGACGTCTTCAAGAAAATTGACGTCTTCAAGGGGGAAAAAAGTAGTTGTCATCTGCAAAAGTACAAATTGTAATAAATTTGATCCTTGTTACACTCTAAATGCTACATTACAAAAGTCTGACTTAAATAATTAATTTGTATATTGCTTTCTTTTACACAAGTAAGTACTTAATGAATCATGGACTATAACACGGAAACCGTGAAAAATGCTACTTTATTTAGTCATAAATGCTAGTCTTATGTTCCATTTTTTCTTTAGGTCAATAAAAACTCCTATGGTTGACTTGTTATTATCCAAGGACGTAGACATTTCTTCAGTTAATACTTGTAATATTTAGATGCAGAGAGACCAGGCCTGAAATATACTGACTGTTTGTAGAGGAGATTGTTTTTGGCATGAAACCATCCAATAATTTCTCAAATATATGTTTCAAGTATCTTGGACGATTGTTTTAACAGAGAAACAGACCTAAACTTTGTGAAAGAGTTCTTTTCGCCTCATTTAAAAATTGGAATAATTGTTGCCACTTTAACACAGTCCGGAAAAATGCCAGTAGTTAATAACTGATATAAAAGTACGTAAGATTTTCTATATGAAATAATATGTTTCAGTCATAAAATTATCACAATCAACGGAGGTTTGTTAGTTACTTCTCGAGTAACCGCAAGAAATCAAATTCCAGTAGTGTCTGCTAAAAACATAGAATTAACATTTTTGTCACCTAACCAATCATACATTAATC
>KN883958.1:49273-65009 GCA_000934455.1 Apostichopus parvimensis
TTTAAATAATTAATTTGTATATTGCTTTCTTTTACACAAGTAACTACTTAATGAATCATGGACTATAACACGGAAACCGTGAAAAATGCTACTTTATTTAGTCATAAATAGTCTATTGTTCCATTTTTTCTTTAGATCAATAAAAACTCCTATGGTTGACTTGTTATTATCCAAGGACGTAGACATTTCTTCAGTTAATACTTGTAATGTTTAGATGCAGAGAGACCAGGTCTGAAATATACTGACTGTTTGTAGAGGAGATTGTTTTTGGCATGAAACCATCCAATAATTTCTCAAATATATGTTTCAAGTATCTTGGACGATTGTTTTAACAGAGAAACAGACCTAAACTTTGTGAAAGCGTTCTTTCCGCCTCATTTAAAAATTGGAATAATTGATGCCACTTTAACACAGTCCGGAAAATGCCAGTAGTTAATAACTGATATAAAAGTACGTAAGATTTTCTATATGAAATAATATGTTTCAGTAATAAAATTATCACAATCAACGGAGGTTTGTTAGTTACTTCTCGAGTAACCTCAAGAACTCCAATTTTACTAGTGTCTGCTAAAAACGTTAATTAATATTTTTGTCACCTTAATGTTCATGCAATGATTTAGCTTGTTCTGGTATCGTGGCAGCTAAGTCAGGCATACACAATATTGGTGGAAAAACTATTAAAGCCGTTTACAATGTTTAAATTTCTTATTGATATCCATAAATGTATCTGGGTAAACGCTTTGTATTTGATATTTTTTCTATTGCTTATGCCATGTAACATTTTCCACGTTTCTTTGATATTATTTGTCTGGCTTTCTAATAGTTTTGTAAAATTGTATTCTTTTCTGCCAAATTTCAAGACAGAATTTAATTATTTCTTATATGTTTTATACCTTTTAGTTAGCAACTGATTTATATCATCAAAAGACGTCTGTCAAAAACCGTGACATATCATTTATTGATTCTGTTTGAATGCATAGAGAAAGTCATTGGTCAAACTGTTATATTAACACAATTTATTTCTTATTTGTTAAAAGTGAGAGGTTTGTAAACCAAAGAAACCGTGTTTGATTAGTCTGTGGCTTTTCATTTCTATATTACTTGACACATTGTGGTGGAAGTCTAATACTTCACCGATGCTTCGCATTTGACGAAAGTATTAAGAAAGCCCATTAACGGTTTAGGTGAAAAGTCACTTTTTCAACGAAAGAATGAAAATTATAAAAGAAAAGTTAAGATAAACGATAATGAATTCAATTTATTGACTCACATTGACTTTTGACTCACAACTCTATTTAAATTTAATGTATTCTGTCTGTTACTGTCCTTTCAGTACCTCAAATGTATATAAATGGCGGCGGATTTAACCATTGTTTCTTATAATGCTAGAGGTATTAGACAAGTAAAGAAGCGGGGGCGGCTTTTTTCTTATTTACATAGGCGTAAGTGTGATATATCTTTCATTCAAGAGACCCACAGCTGTTTGGGTGACGAAAGTTATTGGTGCAATGAATGGGACTGAAACATATATTTCAGCCATGGTTCTACTTGTAGCCGGGGGTGGCTATTTTATTCAAGCCAAACTTAGATTTCAAGAAAGAAATTCACTAGTGCGGTAGATACATTATTATTGATATCCTGATTCACAATATTGTGCTCACGTTAATTGCTTTATTTGCCCAAACATCGACTCCCCGCAATTTTTTACAGAGATCGCTGACAAAGCAAATTCTTTCAAAGGCGATTCCATTCTGTTTGCGGGAGATTTTAATTTTGTATTCAACTTGCAACTGGACAAAATCGGTGGCCAGCCAAAGACTAACTTTAAGGCACGTGATGAATGTATTGCATTGATGGGTATCTTTGATCTCATTGACGTGTGGAGAGAAAGAAATCCGTTGTGCAAAGTTTTTACATGGAGTTCTAACGTAACTCCTGGCATTCATTGTAGGTTAGATTTCTTTCTTCTTTCTAGGAGCCCCCAGCATTGCATACATAGCATAACCTTTTTTCCCGGTATTTAGTCCGACCATTCTATGGTTAATCTCAGCCTATCTATTCATTCTGAAAACAGAGGCCCATGCTACTGGAAATTCAATAACGATCTTCTAAATGATCATAATTTTGTTGCTTTTCCGGACCCATCGTCACGATGGGAGTATCTTAAATATTGTATTAAAAGAAATAGTATGGTTTTCGCCAAAGCCAAGGCCAAAAAACGCCGTCAGAAAGAAGGTGAGCTCCTGTCAAAGATTTCTCCTTTAGAACAGCAGCTGTATATTTCGGACACTGCTGTTATTCGCTCACAACTAACTATAAGCTTCAGGGTACAATCATTAGGTCCAGGGCTAGATGGGTTGAGGAGGGGGAGAAAAATACCAAGTATTTCTTAGGTTTAGAAAAAAGGAATAAAACCAACAGTTCAATTCGGAAACTTCAGAATAATGATGGCTGTGTTTTGACTGAGAAAAACGATATATTAAAAGAAATAACAAGTTTTTATTCCTCTCTTTACAGAAGTGCAAACACTAGCTTGGCAAAACATTTCCTTGATTATCTTCCAAATAAATCTCTAAATGTAGAAGAATCTGATATATGTGAAGATTCTCTTTCCCTAAATGATTGTAAACAAGCCCTTTTCTCGATGGTAAATGACAAAGCCCCAGGCTGTGATGGTCTGTCTGTTAACTTTTATAAGAAATTTTGGCCAGCGATCGGCCAAACTTTGTTAGACGCATTTAACCATAGTTACCGCAATGGTACTTTGTCGAAGGAGCAGTCAAGAGGAAGTGGAACTCGTATTTTGAAAGCTGGAAAGGATCCTACATGCCTTACAAATTACCGTCCTATCACTTTACTGAATACCGATTACAAAATTGTTGCTAAGGCACTTGCGTCACGATTAAAACTCGTTATTCTTAAAGTAATCGGTCCTTAGCAAAACGGTTTCATTAAAGGAAAACTTATTGGCGAAAATATTAGATTTGTTTTAGATCTGATTAATTATACTTCTAAGCAAGATGCACCAGGTTTTCTTTTTATGATTGACTTTGAGGAAGCCTTTGACAGACTGGAGTGGAACTTTATCCACGCTACTCTCACCTTCTTTAATTTCGGCAATAGCGTTCAAAATTAATTTGGATTAATGTTCTTTATAACAACAGCAATGTTTTTGTGTGTAACAATAGTTACACTACAGGCTTCTTTTCAATTAAAAGCGGTGTTAGGCAAGGCTGCCTCTTAAGCCCTTACATTTTTTATTCCGTGTGCAGAAATTCTAGCTTTAAAAATTGATTGTAATAACATTCTAAGGGGTATTAATATTGCCGGTAAGGAAACACGGTTGCTTCAATACGCGGATGACACTGTCTTTTTCATTGATCATAACAGACATTCTCTTAGGGAAATTCTTTGTGTTCTTAATAACTTCAAGCTCTCGTCTGGTCTTGCCGTGAATTTGAGCAAGTCTTATTTGTTTCCGATGGGCCCTTTTATTCACCATAGTCCATTTTTTATTAATGTTTTCGGTATTAAACATACTCAAGGTCCAGTAAATTTCTTAGGCATTGTCTTTACTAATAATGGCGACGATCTATTTCGTTTGAATTTCATTCCTAAACTATCCAGATTAAAAACTTGTTTACGTATTTGGTCTACTAGAGATTTAACCCAAGTGGGAAGGAATACAATTGTTAAAAGCCTCGCGCTTTCTGAGCTAGTGTATCTGGTTTTAATACTTCCAAATCCGCCAAAAAGCTTCATTAAAGAAGTTGAACACATCATCTTTGATTTTGTCTGGCATGGCAATCCAGACAAGGTAAAACGTTCATCGATGATAAATTGTTTAGGTGAGGTGGGTTTAAAAGTACCTCACATTGAGAGTATTGTTAAAAGTATGAAGTGTACCTGGATTCGCCGTTACACAAATGATATAGATGGACCCTGGAAAATTTTATTTGATCTCTACTTATTATCTTTTGGTAAAACACTATTTCTTGTCAAAAACATTTCTAACGGTTTTATTAAGCAAATTTGTAAGGCATGGTATGACATCACTTATATGCCACCCACGAACTCTTTCGGAGATGAATATTTGTGGAATGACTCCACTTACGCATTAATGGTAATGTTGTTTTTAACAATATTTTGTATAAAAAGGCATTTTATTTGTGGGCGATCTCTTCGACGAGAACGGAGCTCTTCTGTCTTTTAAGGCATTTGAAAATAAATACCAGCTGCGTGCTTTCCCGTTTATAACTTATTGGGGCTTACTTAATGCCATTCCAATTGAATGGAGGAGGTCTGGTTGTTGTACTGTTAACATTTCTAATCCATCTTCTACATTGTTTGAAAGGTGTATTCATTCTTATTCAGCCTCTCAATTCTGTTACCCACTCTATCTCAAAAAAATCTCTAGGCCACCTACCGCCATTCACATGTGGCAAAATACTTTTGTCGACATTACCGAGCACGACTGGCGTCGCATTTTTAGTATTCCTTGGAGCACTCTTTCTGAGGCCAAGCTTCAATTCTTTCAGTTTAGATTTCTGCACAGGATTTTAGGTACTAATAGACTTTTGTTTCTGATGGGGAAGTCAGAATCTCTACTGTGCTCCTTATGCAAAATTAACGAGGAGTCAATCGAGCACCTTTTCTGGGACTGCTACGTGACGGCAAATTTTATCCTTAATGCCGAAATGCGTTTCTTAAATAAGCTATTCTTTTTCTCCAAACAAGATATCTTTTTCGGTTTTGGCAAAGTTTTACTGTCACCCTTACAACTTTGTAATTATCCACCTGAAGTATTATATTTTCGTATGCAAGACAAGTAACACCGAGCCAATTATCGATGATTTCTTTTATAAATTTAAATTTGCTTTGAGCGTTGAAAGTTTAATTTATATTAAGTGAAAGCAGCCACGGAAAAATAAAGCAAATTTTCCGGAGCTCAGAAATGCCTTTTCATTTTTTCCAAACCTGTTTACGTAGATGTTTCTTATTTAGCTGTGTGTAGTGCAATTGGTTTCTTTTGCTGTCTACTTACATCAGGTGATATTAACTGCACATGCTTGAAAATGTAACAGACCATACCATTTGTTGATGTTAAAGTTGATGTTGCTCCGGAAGCACGGAATCTCGGTGCGTTGATGGACCGACACATGTCGCTTCAATCGCATGTGAACAAAGTGTGTTGCTCTGCAAGTCTTGGGATTTCAAAGATTGGTCGTATAAGGAAATATATAGATCGGCCGACTGCTGAACGACTTGTACACGCCTTCGTAACATCTCATCTCGATGCCAATAACAGTCTTCTCTATGGCCTACCAAATTCTGCCATTGCCAAGCTACAACGCGTGCAGAATAGTGCCGCTCGAGTTGTCCTGGGTGTAAGTGGTAGAGATGTTAACATAAATGCCTTGCGAAAGAACGAGCTCCATTGGCTTCCAGTGAAGGACCGCATTGTGTATAAAATTCTATTGCTTACTTACAAGTCACTCAATGGTCTTTCTCCTGCTTACATCAGAGCTCTTCTCGCTGCTTACACCCCGGGACGCTCCGTTCAGCATCGCAGGCACTCCTCGTGGTCCTGAAAACCGTCTCAACCACGAACTACGGAGATCGCGCTTTGTCGGTCGCTGCACCGAAGCTTTGGAACGACCTACCACACGACATAAAGACTGCCAAATCTCTCGCCAAGTTTCATACAATTTTAAAAACACATCTTTTATGGTTCTCTACGTGATTTTGTCACTTTTATATACTCGTGGTTTTATCTAGACTGTTACGTTTTTATAACTCTATTTTATGTGCTTATCCTTTGTTTTGTTTTATTTATAGGTTTTGGTCTGTTTTATAGTCTTCCCGTGTTTTAAGATTTTTGTGTTCGTATTTTACATACTGTTTAATTTTCGTTTATGTGTTTTCTAGACTTTTTATTCCTTTGATTTCTCTGTCTTTTTGTTTCTATTTGTTTTAGGTTTGTAAAGCGCCTAAAGGCCTTTTGGTATTTGGCGCTATATTAAGAACTTATTTATTATTATTATATTATTTTTGTTTTTGCAATGTATAATTGTAATGTGAACGAACCATGTTAAGTGATCGTGAATAGATATGGAGGGAAAAAAGAAAAAAAAGAATTCAATTTATTCGAAAAAAAGCAAGAAGTTCGAGCACATGATGATTTTGTTTTTCAATACCAATGGCGTGTGGCAGATAATTCGTGGCAAATTCAGTCGATGCATATTTGATATAAAAAGAAGAACACACGAGGTCGTTATGCCTTGTCACTAAATCCTTATCAAAGTCATTTATTAACCGTCTCACTGTTCTCATGTAATATATAACTTACATCCGTTATCATACCATTTATCAACCAGATGTTTCACGAGGTGTATCAGTCTAATTATGGTAGCATATAGTAAACGAAGTACTTGTTTGCATTAGGTTAATTAATTTTTACCACATGTTTATGTACTTCCCATCAATCAGTCTTTAAAACATTGCAAACAAAGTTCGATTAACTCGATCAACGACTTTTCACCTCGATGTTAACGAACTAATTTTTAATAATCCCATTAACAATGACAATGAACCTGTATATTTCTAGAAATTTCAGAAGCATAATATATATATAAAATACATGTGAAATCGGCCAAATTGACTACTTTTAACATATTTCCCAGCTTGCGATTTTGTGTGTTGCATGGAAATGGAGCATACATGAGTGCAAAAATTATAATTGTTTTTACCATTATATTTTTGAATACATGTATTGGAAATGCTGTTGGTGAAGAAATACATTAAACACATCAATTGCTACAAAATTCACTTGGAAATAAAAAATATATAAAAAAATCACAAAATAGTTTAAATTAAAGACCTACACTTAACAATAGCCATACAAATAAAACAATTAATGTGCACACCTAGGTTGTGAAGACTTTTATTTATAATTTCCTTAAATGAATTAACAGTATTGCAGGTTTTTATAGAGCCATCCGGTAAATTCCAGAGTATACGCCTGAAAATGAACAACTAAGTTGTTTCTGTCTGGTTTTATTGCTTTCGCTTGATATCAAAGGAAAATAATTTAGCCAGGGTTGTGGTAATAACGTATGTTAAGCTTTGAAAATAAACGCTACTGTTTAGAAATCTATTAATTGAGATGATTTCAAAAACATTAATTGTAAACAGATCAGAAGTATGGTCTAAAAAATATTGCATTACAAATAATCATGTACCTATTTCCTGTTTTAAGAATATTGGAGAAATCTTGGATTGTATGTACTTCCCCATATCTCGACACAATAGTTAAGATATGGAAACAGATTGCGCAATACAAGGCATAGAGTGTATTACAATTTAAAGCATAACTGACTGAACGTAGAACTGCACTGCTTTTAGAAAGCATCTTGAAAACTTAATAATGTGTTCTTTCCAGTTGAGCTAATGACCTATAAATACTCCAAGGAATATTGCGACATACACTCTTGCTATATCAACTTCATAAATAGTATATTTCACATCGGAGTTTATGGGTGATTGTATAAAATCATATAATTAGTTTTGCTGACATGAAGGAATAATTTCTTTACTGCAAACCATACTCTAAGTTTTTGAAGTTCACTACTAACTTATCCACGAAAAATTGACGTCTTCAAGAAAATTGACGTCTTCAAGGGGGAAAAAAGTAGTTGTCATCTGCAAAAGTACAAATTGTAATAAATTTGATCCTTGTTACACTCTAAATGCTACATTACAAAAGTCTGATTTAAATAATTAATTTGTATATTGCTTTCTTTTACACAAGTAACTACTTAATGAATCATGGACTATAACACGGAAACCGTGAAAAATGCTACTTTATTTAGTCATAAATGCTAGTCTATTGTTCCATTTTTTCCTTTAGATCAATAAAAACTCCTATGGTTGACTTGTTATTATCCAAGGACGTAGACATTTCTTCAGTTAATACTTGTAATGTTTAGATGCAGAGAGACCAGGAAATATACTGACTGTTTGTAGAGGAGATTGTTTTTGGCATGAAACCATCCAATAATTTCTCAAATATATGTTTCAAGTATCTTGGACGATTGTTTTAACAGAGAAACAGACCTAAACTTTGTGAAAGCGTTCTTTCCGCCTCATTTAAAAATTGGAATAATTGATGCCACTTTAACACAGTCCGGAAAAATGCCAGTAGTTAATAACTGATATAAAAGTTATTAAGATTTTCTATATGAAATAATATGTTTCAGTAATAACATTATCACAATCAACGGAGGTTTGTTAGTTACGTCTCGAGTAACCTCAAGAACTCCAATTTTACTAGTGTCTGCTAAAAACGTAAATTAATATTTTTGTCACATTAATATTCATGCAATGATTTAGCTTGTGGCAGCTAAGTGGCAGCTAGTGGCAGCTAAGTCAGGCAGCTAAGTCAGGCACACACAATATTGGTTGAAAAACTATTAAAGCCATTTACAATGTTTATTTTTCATTTTATTTTTTATTAACACAATTTATTTCTTACCTGTTAAAAGTGAGAGGTTTGTTAACCCAAAGAAACCTTGTTTGATTAGTCTGTGACTTTTGATTTCTATATTACTCGACACATTGTGGTGGAAGTCTTATAGGTCACCGATGCTTCGTATTTGACGAAAGTATTAAAAAAGTCCATTAACGGTTTAGGTGAAAAGTCACTTTTTCAACGAAAGAATGAACATTATAAAAGAAAAGTGAAGATAAACGATAATGAATTCAATTTATTCGAAAGAAAGCATGAAGCTACACTGTAAGAAACGACCGTAAATTTGATGGTATTTTACCGTGCTTTTCTACAGCAGCGTACTGTAAGTTGAGTTTACAGTAATTTACTGCAATGTTAAATCATTTCTTGCCACTTATGAAATGTCAGGAATAGATTCAGAAACCTACAGTAGGCCTACATCATTACTGTATTTTGGACTCGACTTGACTCCCACAATACATTGCATACAATTTAGCCTAGGCCTACATCCCTAATGTGTTAACGTCGGTTAAGTTAGGCCTAACTGTTGTGTTAGGCTTACTTTCCTGCGGCCCAGGTCCTAATTTTGTAGGCCTACAATCTCAAACATTTAATAGCTATAATTTTGATAATATTTTGTGAAATGTTGAAAACATTTTTCTCGTGAAAAATTAAAATATCATTTGTTAAAAACCTTCGCTGATGAACGTATAATTATTATGCAATTATCACGCAATTACAGGTAGGGGCCTACACCATTTTTAGACCACTATATATAGACCCAAAGCTATATATTTTGTAACGTTTATACAGAGTGCATGAAATTAAGGATCGTGGAGCTATCTGCCTAGCCCTATCCCATGTACATGTAACTTTTTCCAGAACATACAACCTCTGGCTCAACTAATTTCCAAATTCAAAATATACTCTGCTCTTTCCTTTGGGCTTACAACTATTAATGCTAGGCCTAATACTAGGCCTACATAAGCAAGTTTTCCAGTCGGTGAAAGACCTGAGGAATGTCCCAATCATTAGCTCATCAGGTTTCTTATCAGTCATGAAATGATTACTTAGGCTTTGTTGCCCTGTCCTTCAGATAAATCGTTTCTACATTAAAGTGCAGTTAATTCGTTCTTGATGCTTGTAGACACATCAACATTTTTTTTTATAAGTTTCTATAAATACCATTCTTTATTTCAATACCTTATACTGTGTTAGAAGCTGTTTTGTGTGAAGACAAACATTACAATAAAGGGAATATGTGAAATCAACTTTTAGAAGTTTTTGTCTTTTTTGTCTTATCTTTTTTTGAGTAAGTTTTTGTTTTCTTAATAACACACATGTTGTAAGCAACCTTGTTTGAAAGGCAAGAAATTGTGTATTAATAGCTCTCAGCTGCAGATGGGAATTTTTCCTGTTAGGGTTTGGTTGAATTGGTACTTTCTTCATGGAAAACTCTATCGGTTGTAAAGTGATAGTTAATAGCAGAGAACTACTGTTTTCCCCTTATAGTTTTCAGTAGCAAACACTTTAATATTTATTTTTACAGTAAAATACTGTTTCCTACAATAATCGATTTACAGTAATTGATTTTATTACTGTATCATTTTACAGTAATGTACTGTTTTCTACAATAATTGATCTACAGTAATTGATTTTATTACTGTAACATTTTACAGTATAGTACTGTAGATATATTTTACAGCAAGAGGTGTTTTACCGTAAAATTTACAGTAAATTACTGGCAACTCTGCTGCCAGTAATTTACTGTAAAATTTACAGTAAATTGTTTACAGTGTAGTTCACATGATGATTTTGTTTTTCAATACCAATGGCGTGTGGCAGATAATTCGTGGCAAATTCAGTCGATACAGATTGAAAAAAAAAAATAGAACAAACAATATCGTTATACCTTGTCTCTAAATCCTTATCAAAGTCATTTATTAACCGTCTTATCGTCCTCATAATATAGCACTTAAATCCGTTATCATGCCATTCATTAACCATATGTGTCACGAAGTTTATCAGTCTAATTATATTAGCTTATATTAAACAAATTACTTGCTTGCATTTGATTAATTCATTTTTATCACATGTTAATGTACTTTCCATCCATCAGTCTTTTAAAAATTACAAACAAAGTTCGATTAACTCGATCAATGACTTTTCACCTAGATGTTAACGAACTATTTGGTAGGTTAATGACGAGTTTTAAGGCATTGATGAACTTCGATCTCTACCACAAGTTGTTAAACTTTAACTTTTACAAATCCCTCTATAGAAACAATAGTCCTATGCCTGATGATTATAGCCCCGTATATAAGTTCGTGATGCCCAACAAGTAAAATCGTATGCCAAGAGAAGAAGCATAACATTTTAATGATCGCAAGATTGTATAAATTTATTTTGACATTTAAAACAAAAACAAACTAATTCCTTAATACTTTAAGCAAGAAAAGAGTTGAATAATCTCTTTCAAAATGACAACGACAATGTCAATGACAAAAACAAAGACAACGACAATGTCAATGACAAAGACAAAGACAACGACAATGTCAATGACAAAGACGATGGCAATGACAATGTGTGAATTATTCTTTTAATTTAAAACAAAAGACACTAATTTCTTAGTTCTTTAGGCAATATAAGAGCTATTAATCTCATTAACAATGACAATGAACCATTTTATTTCTAGCAACTTGAGATGCATAATGATTATAACATACATGTAAAAATAGGCCAAATTAACTACTTTTAAACAAATTTCCCAGCTTGTGGTTTTGAGTGTTGCATGGAAATGGTAAAAACAGGAGTGCAATACTTATAAAACAATTTCTCCAAACTATTATTGTATACATATACTGTTTATACATTACATAAATTTACAGTTTTACAGGTTTTGTATACTCTCATCCAGTGTTTTCGAGAGTTTTACGCCTGAAAATAACTACAAAGTCGCTTCCGTTAATTTTTTTCTGGTGTTGCTTGATATCAAAGAGAAAACATTTGACACTGTTTGTTGTTATAACAAATGGTAAGCTTTAAACATAAACATTCCAGTTTTGAAATATATAAACTGAGCTAATTAAAAACAAATTAAATTGTAAAACCAAAATCAATGGTATGGTCTAAAACGTTTGCATTACAAATAATACATGAAACGAAGAACGCAGAGGATTGTTATGCCTTGTCGATAACTCCTTATAAACGTCATTTATTAACCGTATTATTGCTCTTATAATATAGAATTTAAAACTGTTATCATGCCATTTATTAACTATAGGTTTCACGAGGTATCAGTTTAAAAGTAGCAACCTAGTTCTATTAATTGTTTGCTATGCAAAGGACTTCTTTTCTTTTAAGTATTGATGAAGTGCGATCTGTACAAAAGATATTAAACTTTAAACGAGTTGACGAAATTTTCATGTGTACATATCACCGCTGGAACAATATGTCCATATCTGGTGAACTGAGCCCCACATAAAGTTTCATGATGCAAAAGAAAAATATGAAAATATGCCAAGAATGTAAACCATGGAACATTTTGTTAATGCCTTGTGTTTAAAAGCCACATCTTGCAATCTGAAGAATATCAATGACATCAAGTTGGAGACGTCATGAAAATGTACTTATTTTTGTAAGGCAGATACAACTAAATGTTCTTGTTTCTAGATGCACCCGTTTGAACCTTGCATTGGAATATATTTTATAACAATTTTCAGCCACATTTGTTTTGCAGATATTGACCATACAGTAAAAATTCAGCAATTCTGCATTACAACTTTTCTCTGCAAAATCAGAGAGGATAAACGGTTCAAGCGAAAACATTGGCTTTGACATTGCAAAGACAACGCCCGTCCTTAAAACATGTTAGGCCTATATCGATTCTCGGCCAATTTGATTAAGATGGCGTACAGTATCTATTCACTCTCCAAGGAACTCGTGATACACATTTGACATAATAGCGTTCGCCGTCTCGATGTAAGGTGACAATGGTTAAAGTGGTATGTTCGGTTTTTGGTCCCGGGTTCTTTCTTGGGTGACTGTTTCTGGTTAATTACCGTGACCACCCCTATATAACGGTCACAATTTCGGTATTCGGTATTCGGTATTCGTTCCCATGTTATATCTTACGTGAATTTCTCACAAAGTACCCATAGTGTTTACATGCTGTATAGGATAAATTAAACGTGTATTAGTTCCAATCTTTTATTTGATAAAGAACGACGCTCATGACGGCAGTAGTAATATATAGTTTAAAATTCCCGAGGCTTCAGAGTTAAAGGGTCTGCCTTCAAAAGACAGATGTCAAAAGACAGGGCACAAGAAATATATTCTGCCTCACGTGAAACTCAGTCTTTATAAAATATCTGGGCTCGGGTTCGCTTACATAGAATTAGCTTTTTGTTCAATGGCATACGTTGTAAAACATATGTCATAAGTATCAAGTATATTGTAAGGACAAGTCGTAACATTATTAAACGCTGCTAAAATATGAAGTTAACTGTATATTTCCAATAAATTATAAAGTTTGTACGGAACGTGTTGCTCTTTTACGAGTGTATAAGTTAAGGGCAGTAGCCGAATAAAGCAGGCAGTGTAATCCGGTCGAAAACACCGTTTAGCTGACGTTACATATTAAAGTTAAAACGACTCACGAAATGACAGTGACATGTTCTGATTCGTTAACTGCCACAGGTATATGAAGACCATGATAGTCATGCTTAGCCTGATAGGCAGTCTTAATCTGAAACAAGCAGCAAAAACCACTCGCATAAGAGACGGCACTTACAATTGGGGATCAATGCGCATCACCCCAAAAAGATGCTTACGCTGTTTATGTACAAGTATCATCAAAACTATTGTGGCATGCCAAACTATGGTGGTAGGTCCCATGTTAAACCGATCTGTATGATGAAAGTACAATGTTTGATAAGTATATCAGCAAAATTGAACTGAATGATTTGGATCAACATATGGCTGCAGTTTACTTAGCTACCATATAGGCTTCGTGTGGAAGTTCAGGTTGTGCTATAGCAGATCTTTCCTCTGTGACTAAAAATGGAGTATATGCATCTGTTTTATTCTGAAAGCCATTTATTTCTGCAAATAAGCTATACTACGTACTTCATATAAAGTTCACGCACTTAGAACATTGCAAACTACAAGTTACTCTTCTATGGGTACAGCGAACTTCACTATCTTTAAACCTTCAACGAAAAGAAACTTAAAAGATATACGTCGGACACCGTCAGACTCATTTAACGAGAATGATCTCTTCACATGAAAGTAGGTATAGACCCCAATCATGTTTTGTTTACAGGTAACGTTTATGGTTATGGCATCATCAGATATGTAATTAACGTTTGAAAAAGGCAAGAAAATACGTGACTACACGGTTTCATGAACATAATTGTTATTGGAAATAATAATTTAGCGAGATCGTTTGGCAACGTCATTCAAATTAGTATAAAAATATTTAATTTTGGTTGTGTTTTATCATACATAATGTTGTATTTGTTCGACATATCCGGCATCACAACCGTGGCGGGTTCTTTTTCGTTGGCCAATATTGTGTTCCTATATATTTAGACGCTGTGTGTTTGTTTTAAACGCACATCGCTTTTTCGTTAAAAACTGTTTATCAACCCAACAGATGACTTCACTAAGGTTGGATAAACATTGTTTTCATAAATTTCGGAAGCTACTTTTACGTTCAACTTATCTGGCATAAGAATGCGGGGTGTTAATCAAGCTTAATATTAAGTAAGAAAGAAAGAAAGGAAAAGAAAGGAAGTGGCAATAGTTATCATATCGAATACGTTCTTAACACAGTGATGCGTTATCTACCAATGTATACGGCTTTGTGATAAATAACAATGTATATTTTTATAACACTGATATATTCTACTTTATCTCCGTAAATGTTTAAGACTATGTATATATGTAAGTTACGAACAATAAGCAATACTTCATTAGTATTGTAGTCTCCATGTGATTGATGGAATAGACGTCAGGAATATATACTTCCTGTTTCGAGTAGATATTAGAGGTTTCTGAGTCTTAGGTACGATAATGACACTATGAAAGATGTAACGAAGGTCTGTCGGTGTCATTTGATAGTGCTTTTATTAAAGCAAAAGGATATTATACCAAAAGCTGATCCTAATACTACTGTTGCTGCTGGTCCCCCTCCTGCTACTGCTACTACTACTGCTACTGCTACTCCTTCTACTGCTGCTACTGCTACTGCTGCTGCTAAGGTGCTGTAATCAACCTTCCCCCAAGACATATTGAGTTCTGGCTGTATTTCATCATAAATCTGATGTATTTGATTTACATATTTGGCTTGAATCCTGTCAGTTCCAGTGATGGTTAAATCGGGAATATTATCAGAGTTTTCACGCTCTCTGAGAATGCTTGTCACTTCCTTCAAAAATTGATCGAAAGGAAGCCTAGAGGAAGTATTATTTATTATTACTTCAATCGTTGCATTAACCATTCCTTGATGAAAGCTGTTATCCTGAACTACAGAAGTGAGTTTTTCTTGCAACTTGACTGCCGCCTTGAACATGTCGTCAGTCCAAATAACGGGGTTCCCATTTTGCATGTTGTCTGCAACTACAACGTCTACCATTTTGACGAGGGTACCTCTATTTCGGAATGCTTCCGCTGGTATCAAACATTTGTTGTTTACAGCGACAACTCTGCTATTTATATTTTCCAGAAAACGACGATTGCTATCGTTCTTTTTCTTGTGTGCGAGGAATTCACGAAGAGTACACGTCTCCAGCTCTGTTTCTGCTTTTGTGTAAGCGAGCATGCAATAATCATAGACATTACCTCGGCCGTCTTGCTGTGAAATTAAAATTGGAAAAACGTATTAAATCATACTTATTCTAATAGAGGACCAGGCATGAAAAATATCTAGAAGAAAAAAAGTTGTCAAAGTACGTATGGAACCTGAGAAGAAGGGGGAATTAGCCACAATATTATAAACTGGGAGATAGTAAAGGAATTGAAAACGCACACACGTGAATCGCGCCAGTTTAACCTCTGCGTAGAAAAAAAGAAGAAGCTCATCTCAAAATGTCGCCATGTCAACAAACCGCCCGACCGTGCTAGGACGAAATAACATGTTAAGGTCACATACACGAATGTTTACGTCCAGATGTCTGATAATTGCCGCAAACTGCAGGCGTGAAACTCAACACACACACACACACA
>KN883958.1:66535-89044 GCA_000934455.1 Apostichopus parvimensis
ATTTCCAATGGCTTTCCCATTCAAACAGTTCCTATATTTTTTTGACTTGTAGAGAGAGGACATAGAGAGAAATATTTTCAATCCTCAGCATTCCTCTAAACTACACTAAATATTTGTTCTTTCTTATAAAATATCTACTCTGCAGAAAGCCTTAATTCACATTATGAATAACCTTCCATTAAATTCTTCAGACTGGAGATACAATAAATCCTTATACTGAGTATTTATACTCAACGTACTATCAACCAGTGTTGTTGTTGTATTTGTATAACAATCCTTCAACACTGCGTTCACTTCTTGAAAGAATACTTATCCTGGACACTCAAACACTGAACTGAAAAATTAATATCATGAAATGAAGAGAAAATTAAAAAATGTCCATCTCCAGTCCACTGAAAAAGGACCCGAATCCGCACTCGTTACCGAGTCCGAACTCGACGAGTACTAGAGCAGTGGTTTATACAGTACCTTGATCAGCTCCAGCATCTCTATCAAATCCTTGGTGAAACGGGATTCACTTACATTCATGCAAATGATGAAACAATGAACCCCATCTTTTAGCAAAAAAAACATTCGTGCGAGTTCCTTCGCTACAGTTGCGTTGTCGATATCGGTGGCAAATATCCCGGGAGTGTCTACAACGGTGATCCTGCGATTTCTGTATGTACACGTGTTATCTAACAATATTTGTGTAACCGGATTTGACGAGCTGCTTGCTTTAAATGCCTCTCTCCCAAGGATGGCATTCGCTGTTGAACTCTTTCCACTACCTGTTTTGCCACAAATAACAATATTCAGATCCATTTCTAGATTCATGCCCTCATCAGGATCTAGGCTAAAGTTAGCTATTCTTGTTTCATAACGCTGTTTACATTTTAAATGCACCTTTTCCACAAAATCTCTTCCCTCCACACTGAAGGTATTAAATTCGTCTTCAGTAAAGTATGGGTAGTCTTGCCTGTCCAATCTGTAATCTGAAAGATTAATATATATTATAATTACTTACTACTAAATATATTATAATTTCATAATTATTTTAAGAATATAAAACTTTTGACAAGGGAATCCGAATATCAGGGCCCTCATTGCAGAACAAGGATCGCTCTTGCGAAATGAATGGTTCGCTTTGTTTAAAGATGCTTACAGATTTAGTGGAGTAAAGTATTTACCAGAAGCATCTTCGTTACCCGACATTCTGATTCTTTGATGGACGAATTCTAGGTTCTCTTTTGAAGGAAAATCGTTACCTGTGGAACGGAAAATGGACATTGTCGAAAGACAAATACAGTTTCAATGGACAGCAGTATCTCTAGATAATTTCATTTTCATGCATGTGTTGTGTCGTTGGTAAAGCTGACTTTTAAATTGATAAAAGTCTGAACTTTTATCATTTTCCCCACCAGTGATGTTCACTAGCGATATTGTAATTTTCTATATAATGTAAATGAAGAAAACATATGTATAAAGATCTCCTAGCCAAGGGTCCTTACTCATAAAAGAGAGGTTTTGATATATGTAAATATGTAAAGCTTGATTATTTCTATGAGTTATGAAAATATATAAGAGACAAAACATACAGACAAAACGTAAGTTTATGCATCACATTATTAAGAAAAAATATTTGCAAGAAGTCGTGTAGTCATGCTTTACAACACTTATGATTTGTAAAAGTGTAACGTTTCATAATCATGTTTGCCCATGTCAATGTACAGTTGGGTCAGAGGATAACACTGAAAATCCATCGTTCACTTCTTGTCACTTTGCTCTTATGCTTATGTTTTCATTGTCTTAAGAACGTACAATGACTTGTATACAAAATAAACTCCTAACGTAAAGTAATATATCTGTACACCCCTAAAATACATCCTGTGAAAGTCAAACACTGTTAACATGACATTTTCAAACCCATGGCATGGATGAAATCATAATTTATACATTGATAAAGAACTGTAAGAAAACTGTCGAGGTTGTCTTTTTTTTTGGTGGTTTTTTTGGCGGTCAAACTAGGTGACGGTCTGGACGGCTTTGTAAATATGATTAATTCAAAGGAAAGATTGATTGAACTTCACACATGCGTGATGAAGACACAACTGGTAGTAAGTACAAATGCATTCAAGAGTTTTGCTCAGTTGCCTTAGTGGCCATCAAAAGGCAACCATTCCTATAAATAAGACCATAGGGGTAATGTATATACGCCCTTGTGCTAGGCACTGAATTTCACAAGGCTGCATATTACATAGTTAAGGTTATCCTAACTTTGAAATTTGAGGTCAATTGTAATTACAATTAGCCTAGTAGGGTACATGACTAACTAAGCAAACCTAAGACTAACTTATATCTGGGCCCTAAATAAATCTGAATGGTTTATAAGGTAGGCCTACAAGGTTTGTCTTGTGAAAGCAGAATTTGAACATCCCCTACCTGGGACCGTGATGAGATGCAGAACTATTTCTAGTTAACACGTTTCAAACATGCATGTGTATTAGCCGAAAGTAGACATTAAAGGCAAGCCTCGGCTATTTCAAGATACAACACAAAGTTTTACATATCAAATTATACAACTAATGACACCTTAAAGTATAAGGGAGGGTGTGTGGATATGTCAGGTATTTTTTTGGGGGGCCTTAACGAAAGTTGACCAACTCTGGAGAACCGTGATTATTTAGTGTCCAGACCCACAATCGTCCTTTCGGAGGAAAGATTAAAAATGCATGTAGGCTAGTCATCCTACCGGGATATCCTGTAATCTAACCAGAATTTGACACTTTGTGTATAAACTACAGGACTAGTCAAATAATGTATAAATACTTACAGAGTAATGAATATTCCATTTTTTCAGACGATAAGCTACAGTGCTAACCTAACATACATTGATTTAGGCACCTAGTGATGATCACTCGCCTCATAAAATCCCCACATTTTGTAAATTGCCAAGTTACATAACACAAAGTATCAGCAGAAGTGGTCATTTTGAATGTTATTAAGTGAGATAAACACACCAAAGCACAATTTTCATTACCAAAGTGGGCACTTCTATTTTATGAAGAACTCGGGGAAAATATCAGACGTAACCTACTGTACTTCATGTTCAAAACAAGTATGTATGACATTAGAAAAATTACAGCTCGATCAATTTTTCAGACGATAAGCTACAGTGCTAACCTAACATACATTGATTTAGGCACCTAGTGATGATCACTCGCCTCATAAAATCCCCACATTTTGCAAATTGCCAAGTTATATAACACAAAGCCTTGGTCTAGCCAGTATTGTGTTACAGAAACTGACTAGTCCCCGATGCAGAGGTAAACTTCAAATAACGGATATGATGATTACCTCCCCCTACCCTCTCCCTACCCCAGTCCACCCTCCAAATTAAAGAGAGATACAAAATCATTATAATTTTGTCTAAGAGATGGCCTATCCTAGCTCTTGTTGTGTGCCCTGACATTGCAAAGCATTCTATACAGGTTATACCAAATGACTATACAAAATTCGTGTGCGCTATATGCATACATGGGAATGGTACTCAAATTTCTGTGAAATTTCGTGTTTTACGCCGCTTTTTGTGTTTCTTCTTCTTACAGTTGTACAGTGTACTTGAAGAGTATTTGATTGTGATCGCGTTTTATAAATTTATGGATTTGGATATCCACGGCTTTTCCCCGCCAAGAAATGTAATTATGGGGCTACCAAGGTTAGAAATGTGTCACTTTATGTAAATTCGCTAAGTTAAATCTCAGATAGGCCTAACCATGTATGTATAAATCCTCTCCGACTCCCGTCCCCTAAGAAAATATACTGTTTCAATGTAAACTATTTTGAGGGCTCATTTAGTTCCAGGCTAATTGTATAAATAATCTATCATAAAGGTAAAGTTTTGTACGATTGAATAGCTATATAGGCTAGGTATCTTACCTGTTACTAAACTAATAGCTGCCAACGTGTTATACAAGTTATTTAACAACGGAAAACTGACCGGGCAATTCTTTGCTCTTTTCAAACTGCAAAACTATATTAGACAAGAGAGCAACCAATTCCAAAAGAGCTTTTATCACATTGGGTACTATAAGTACTCATTTGTAAGGTTGCCCAGAATGGACATTGGAAGAAAAATAAAATAGATTACCAGGTCAAAATTTCTACATTTTGTCATGGAATCTCGAATTTTTATCTCGAAATATCAGTGTGATTTGAATCGGCCAACTTAGAAGTTTTGTCACTGATTGCTTATGATTTTAGTTGATATAAAGTAGTGTGTTAGTGTAGTGTGTTTTTTTTTGTATTGGCGAGTGAACATGCTGAATAATACGTTCACATTTTAAAAATAATTTCTTCTCCGAGTGCAACAGTGCAGTAAATGAAACATCCCGATTGAAGCAATTAGAATCCATGATAAGTACCTATTTAGCATTACAACGATATATGGGGAAACCTTATTGATTGTATTTCAGTGTTTTTGTCGTATTCGTTTGGGGTCAGGTGGGGTCAGTTTAAGGTAGGACAATTATTTACAACAAGTAAAGTGCTTGTCCAATGAAAAAAATGGACATGTCGTGATTGTTGAGAAGTCGTAAGTATTGCACAAAAAGTTTAACATACTAATTAGCGAAAACACAGCAAATTGATCACCATCCAAAGTATACAGCAACTAAGGGTGTATTTAATTGAACAATGTATTGTCTTGCTGAGTTATAATATTAATGTCTTCTATAGCATATATGACTTTATCAGAGAAACTTGGTTGATACTGCTACCGCTGTATACAACCGGCGGTTGCCGTTCTAAAACCCCACAGTTCCACCAGCGGCCCCCTGAGCATACTGGCGGCCCGCCAGCTGCAAGCTACACAAAGCTCAGCCTACATGGTTTGGAAAATTATGGACATGATAGCATGATGTAGCTCATAAAGAAGTTTGTTGCGTGAATAATGAGAAGTGTAACATTTGATACATAAAAGCTTCTCAAGAGTTGATCTGGGACACCCCATGTGATCAACCACCCCCCCCCCCTCCTGCCAAAAAAAAAACGTATACGGGAATATTAACAGTCACGAGTTCTTGTGTATCACACTAATAGTAACCTACGTTTACTCTACACTACAGCAACAGTTGCCTGTTTTTATTTTGACATACTTACGTCTATACAGCTCATTGACTGGCCTTGGCTGAAAATGGACAAGTAGCACACACTGAAGGCGGAAGATGGAGTGGTGTTGCGTGTAGTCTTAAGATGTGCCCACGAGAAGAACAGAAGAGGATCTGAGCTCTTTATCCGCAGGACAGAAAATGCGACTGACTGCTTCCAGTCTTCAAGTGCAAAGGTCGAGAAAAGAGCAAAATGGTTTATTGATATTGGTATTTACTTATGCACTGATAACGGTGGTTTAAATGGTGGCAGGTCTCGAAACTGGATGGTGATGCATTTGTTTCGTTTGCAACTCACTGACTACATTGACGAGTGCGACATATTGTTATCGTGAAATGTCATGTTTAATCAACAGTATTAACTGTTCGTTCAGTTTAATCAGGCCATGCGGACGTTATATATGTACGACTATTATAGATTACAAATACACATCTGGTTGCTCCAATTCAGCATTTTAACTCGAATTTGGAATCTTTTTAACTTAGAAAGTCATTTCAGATGGGAAATCTCTTAGATGACAAA
The DNA here is from genome assembly GCA_000934455.1 of Apostichopus parvimensis. Classification (NCBI taxonomy): domain Eukaryota; kingdom Metazoa; phylum Echinodermata; class Holothuroidea; order Aspidochirotida; family Stichopodidae; genus Apostichopus; species Apostichopus parvimensis. The sequence goes on from KN883958.1 coordinate 72,206, forward strand.
CACACATAACTATGAACCGGCAGGGGATCGAACCCGGAACCTCACGATTGCTAAGCCTCATTGCTACAAATACCACCGCCTTTATCTACTAGATCACATTCTTGGGAAAGAGAGACGGAGAATGAAGAAAAGAAGATGTCCATCGATCGGCGAATACAACATTGAAATTATGCTCTTTTATGATATCTTTCCACGGGTTGCAGTATCCATTGTAACGTCGTCATTCATTTGCATTTTAATTACGGTATATTATGCACCTAGACAATTAGTTAGTAGGTCAGAGAAATAACTCAAATATACTTTAGTACTGAAACTCAAAAGACCCCCCCCCCCCAAAAAAAAAAAAAATTCTTTTAGAATACCTACATTGCTATCTCACTATGTACTGAGATCGACCTGCAGGCCGCTGGTTCTAAAACGACATAAAATAACATGTACTACAGTATTCGTTAACTATTAAAAACGAAATACGCACTATGCTTTGGTGCTTGTGAATGATCGCCATACGGTTCTTTTAGCGTATACAACAATATAGCTCCTCTGAGTACAAGATTTTCGTTGCAATCGTCTTTTGTGCTCTGCTAAGTAGATAGGTAACAACATTCGATGTGAAAGTACAGTCACTGTAATAGCTCCAGACACAGAAGGCACATATACATCGGATACCTCTTGCTGTTTATGTAAGTACTTAGAATCGTAGGACGAACATATTGTGGTTGGGTGGGCTTTATCAGCGACATTACTATAAACATTAATGCCACGAAATGATTGGACTGCTTACAAGAATGGTCGTACTGAATAGAAAACGTGGTGAATATGTTATTCTTGAAATATCTGGAATTTTAAGATTGTCGAAATATATATATAGATATAGGTATGTGATGATCATTGGTAATAAAAACATATCTTCAGAACGTCACGAGGAAAACAAATCTTTCTTCGGTTCTTCCATGTACCAGCTAGTATGCATTATTACTTATCATTTGTACTCTCTTAAAACGACTGATTTTTAGTCCAGCTAGACTGAATAATTTCAGTTTAACAGGACTGAAATTTACACTTTCTTACACTGAAATTAAGCCAAATTAGATTAGAATCCAGCCTATAAGGTTTGAATAATTTTATTCAATTAGACTTAAAGAAAAGTGGCTAGACTGAATATCGTCATTTTATACTTTTAATTCAGGGATTAATAATCCAATATGCAAGTCAAAAGATTGCCCAAAGACACTCAATTGGGACGATTTCAGTTCATCATCTTAGACTCCCCTCTCCAGGCAGGTTAAAGGAATATTCCCGTAGAATTGTAAACATTCAAATATGGAGTATAATTTTAGACACAAACTGGTTAAAAAAGCAGGTTGATACCTTTTTTTGGTTCAATAGTTAAATATTTATAACTTTGATTTTGCTTTACCATATACAATAAAAAAAAACAATAATTCATGGGAATATTCCTTTAACTATGGAAATAAGAAAACAAAAAACTTGTTCAAAATTAAAAAATGGTTTAAAACTGTGTTTATTTATTTTCTTGGATACATTTAAGAAATATAAACAAATTTAAAAAAAATAGTGAAAAAGCTAAGTTTGTTTGCTTGGGTTTTATTTATGATATCTTAGGTCTAAATAATGGTTATTTACCTAAACTACAAAAATAAATTAAATGTAAATTTTAAGTAATGAAATATTCCAAATATTAAAGTTGCAATTCCGGTGCCGACCATTTGACACGCAGACTCTATAAATGTGGTCAATTTTGACCAGAAATTTCTAATTTGACCATAACTTTTTTATTTAGTGTCCTAAAAATCTAAGGCTTGAAACATTTATTGTTGTATTAATTTAGATTCATACTTATAAGTTAAACCAATGTGCAGCAGTTGTTGCAAATATAATAATAACACGAACCAATTATGACAGGGCAAGTTCCTTTATCATACAGATATTGGTATAAAGAATATTAAAATATAAAACTAAAATTGTACTTAAAGAAAAAATAATGGCAAAGGCCACTTAGAAAGGGACCAACAATGAACGGATACTGGCAAAGGCCACTTGAAAAGTGACCGACAATAAATGAATGCTGGCAAACGCCACTTGGAAAGTGACCGACAATGGAAAAATACTGGAAAAGGCCATTTGGCAAAGTGACTGACAATGAACGAATTACAATTGACGGCTTACAGATTACAACCAACTTATGTACAGAGAATGCAAGTTTCTAAATAAAAAATTAAGTATAATAACAACTGGAATATTTCTCATACATGTTATAAGGTAATGCATGCATCGCAAGAAGGTGAGAGTTGGAAAGAGGTTGGAGCTTAATGTTGGTCCTTTCAACACCACCCTTCTTCCAAGCTCCAACCTCTTGCCAACCCAATATTTTTTAAACTCCCAACCTTTCCACCTATACCCCTCAGGGTTTTCATTTCTGCTGCTTATTCCCAACCCTCATCTCTTCCCAACCCACACCATTCTGACACCCATTTCTCATAATTGAACCATTTTTGGAAACTGACCGACCCGACAATGGATGGATTACATTTCAGAATTGTACCAAACCAATAACTATAATACCGATAGTACTGGTGCTTATATAAACAAAACAATTGTTTACATGACACAACATCAAAATGAAAATACAGCATACAAATAAACACTTGCAACACCACTCTAAAAAGCTACTTAGGAGAAATTAATTTAATGTTAGATGCCAAGCTACGCAATGGTGCCTTTACTGACGTAGCAGGAATCACTCCATATAAAAAGGCAGCTAAGAATTCCCAGAATTGATGAAGTGCCAAAGCATCATGCACATTAAATGCGTAATGTGCTTTAAATAATCTATTTCCACAGTTGGTATGATATTTGTTCCTGCAGGAGTTGGAATTCTATCCGACACAATAATGAACTGTGACGGATTTAGGGCAGGACCGAGTGAAAGTTTGTACGGTTGTACATACTTTTCATCTTTTCCGGCAGCGGTAGCATCAATGCTGGTGCCAAGCTAGAAAGAAATGACAAAAAAAATATGTTTATTTCACTCCATACTATTAAATTAACATCTGAACATTAAGCAAACTGCCAATCTAAATTTTTCATGAGACTTCCAGTTCATTCATACGAGAATAAAATTTTACACAAACTAAACTTCTTATATGATCTCCCTAGAATGTCACTAAAAATTCGCAAATCCTGGACAGACAACTTTTACCAAATTTGGTTAAAACAAACCCTGGACAGACTGGCAGATTCTACCTTCAGTATCAATAATTGTACATCTCCGACACCTGAAGGGTTCAAAATTCAACCGTTTTTCCTTCTCTATCTTTGTTATTCCTTACTAATAACGGCATAAATAATATTGGTTGGCTTTACATTTAAAAATATTATGTCACTTTACTACAAATGTGACCACACTGGGCATTCTCCCCAACCACCCCTATTAAATTCTCTTATATGCAGCTTTTTTCGCCTTGCTCCACTTTCTGGTCAGTATAGCTGCCAATAAGACATTGCTGAGGAAATTATTCCTGCTTTACATTGTCATAATAAGTGTTTTTTTCCGACTCTATACAAGTCATTTCCATTGAGCCATGATGATTATAGAGCCAGTGCCTATACCATTCGGTAGCGCCAATGGAAGAGAGCCAAAAGACCCAGTGGATAGGATGCTAGTCTAAAGGTTAACCTTAATATACACAAGACAAACTTTTTTTCCCAAATAACAAGTCAATTTTTGTTTAGCCAAGTAAATTTTGTAAAACCAAAACTTTTCCACTAAATGAAGGGGTGTTTATATAGCATTGAGCATTTATAAGGGAATATACAGTAAATTGCCATAAAATACTCACAGGTTTGTTCTGAAGGAAGTACACCAGTGCCCCTGCTCTGCTAGTGGACTGCTGATTCTGCTTTAACATAGTCACTGACCTGTGCAGTATATATATCAATGTATATAAAAGCACACATATCCTCTGAAAAGAAAATTGAGTTTGAAGTTTGAAACGTAACCTCCAAGGCATAGTCTGTGGCTAATTAAATGCAATAAATCATAGAACAAGTAAATGTGAACAAATGGCACATTCCATAAATAACCCTTTTGAATATAATCCAGATAAGTTATACATCCAAATATATATAAAATTCTGTATTTTCACAAACTATAAAGTAATTGATATATTGATTTTTTTTAAAGTTATGGTTCATTGAATTTTGGATGACAATCTGTTCAAATTAAATTGTGTCATGTTTCTAATTGTAAACAGGAAAAGTGTTTATAGTACTTTAAGTGCTTGATTTCAAAGCATATTCACAGAAAATTTAACTCTCATGTATATTATTGCCTATGGTAATAAGAAAAAATAAGAAGAATTAGGTTTTCGGTCTTAATTTTAAACCTTAATCTATCAAGCGGCCACAATTTGCCCAAATTGAGAATAAGAATAAAATCGAGAACTTTCCAGCCTCTTTCCAAGGGGTAATGCCCAAAACACTTTATATGTGATCACTATTTGATTGCTTAGCTAGAAAAAGGCATACAAAGAAAACTTTGAAATATGATAGCTATACTAATTTAACTTACTACTATCAGTTTCCTCAAAAGCATCAATCATATTTGCGATAGCTGGTGAGGTTTTCTTTCCCACTTCTATGATGCGTTCTTTGTATCCATCCCACTTTGTGATGAAGTTATCGCTGGATTCGGCAAACATTAATCGAAACTCCTCATTAATCTGCAAATCAGAATGCTAGGAGATTTTTCTAGTATCACAATTTTGAAACTTACCACATCAAATCTGAATATTGCTTCTTCAGTTATCTTTTGGTTGAAAAGAAGATTATTATTAGAAATGTTTGATATAGCGCATTATACCAAAACCCGTCTCAATGTGCTTTACAATTAAAAAATATAATACCACTATAGTCGGACGATACAGTCAGGAACCTTATAGGGCGCACGACAACAACCTTAACCGGGGGCGTAATTTTTTTTCCTAGGAGGGTTAGGGGCAATTCTCATTTATAGGCGTATCCAGACCCTCGCGCATGCGTGTTACTCGTAAAAAGTGTATGGCTAGTAGTAGTACATACAGTGTGTGCGACGCGATTCACGTTTTGCACATGTATACGTATATGCGTTCATGCAGCGATGGAGACCTGTTCGACTGACAATCCTTGCGCCAATCATTCAGCTGGAATCTTGCCCTACATTAGGTTTTATTATTTAATTGTCATTTTGTTTTTCACATTTTGTTTACAGGGTTTTTGTGTAACGTCACTCACAGACGTTCTATTAAAGTACTTTTGCATTACCATCTTGGTTTCTGTGTGTCCAATTATTGATGGTGGAAAATAGTGGCTCACATTTTAAAATCATGATTTCAGTGTGGAAATAGTGAACACATTTAGTAGGAAAAACTTTACATTTTTAGACAAGATCCACAGGATTGTACATAGGGTTCAAAATGGGACTATCTATCATGGACAATTTCATGATAATGAGATGTATGTCTTACTTGAAACTTGATTTTTGACTTCGTAATAGAAGTTACAATGAAGTGCATAAAGTCGGAACACTATGATGATTTGTAATGTCCATGGTATCTACCTGATTTAAGTTTAAATGATATTAAATCACCAGCCGATACGCAGACTATAAGTCCCCTACATTAGCCATAACACCTCCAGAAAATTAATAATTGAAGTTACGATTTGATCGCGCTTTAATTTGTATTTCTTTAGCCCGCGTTCCATCACTTATTTTCTTCAATTCTCACGTGGTAATCCTTGGCCAAAAAGCAAACTGCATTACGTGTAAAACTGTACAGCGGAGATATATTGCTTTGTACAGCCATGGATCTGTTAATAGCTCCATGGTACAGCGTACATAGTGCCCACGTACACGTACCGGGCTCCCACACGTGTATTACAGCGATCGGTGAGTAACGCGTGTCTATGAAGCAACACGCATGCGCGAGGGTTTGGATACGCCTATATATGATAATTGCCCCTAACCCCCCTAGGAAAAAAAATTACGCTAACCGGGAACGAGAAAGATGGGGAAATGGATGAACACCGCGTTTTCACACTTCTCTTCGCGAATAGTGGTCAGAGAACCAGACAGGGGTGACTCCCCTGTCCTTGGTACCGCCAATTAACGTCCTCACCAGAGGGACAAGAGCGCCATCCAACCATTGTCCACTTCTCACAATGGCCGAATGCGAAGCTAGCCTACAGATAACATACTTAACTGGCTGCAAAGCACATCTACCTGCATTAAGGCTACTGAAAAATCGCTGACACGGGATTCAAACCTGCGACCTTCAGCATCTCACTCGGGCGCTCTACCAACTGAGATAACCCTTAAAAAGGCCAGCGGCCTGTCGTGGACGATTTGATTACCCACGCCCCACTGTCCTGAATTAGCCAAAAATGTCCAACACTTCTATTTTACAATGGGTATGTAAATGTGTTATTATTTGTGTTTGCTACTAATTTGATGTGTTAGGCATTTATCTGAAACATATTCAAAGAAAAAGAAATTTTTCAGTACTTTTTTTAAAATCACAATTAAAGAAGTGAAAAATCTAGTATTTCTCCATTGACTCTAATGATAATTAAGTGACCCCACCAAGTGACCAAGTAGAAACCGTACTGAGCCCTATAGCACCAGTGCCTAAGGGCCGGGTATAGCCACTACCTTTTCACTTAGGCTAAGTAAACTTGTATGCAGCCTGCAGGGTAAGAATAAATTTTCTTCCAAAAGAAAAATCATTTATTTAGGCCTAACGTTAGGGGCCTAACGTTAGGCTAAGCCTATTTTCGTTTTAACCAGCGCCCATTAATTTTCAAAATATTTTGTTTAACCTAAAGTTGGCACTCTCTGACTAGGCTAGCCTAATTTAGTAATAATTAGTAAAATATTACTAGGCCTACACTACATTACTTGTAACCAGTGCCACAATAGACGTACATGTACGGCAGTCTGACAGAAGTGTAGCCAAGGCCCCATACTAGTAGTAGTAGTAAGTTGAGTCTCGTCTATCCGACATGCTCAGTGATTAACCTCCGCCACGTATCACGATCTTGCGCAAGGTTTATTGCTTCCTCGAAATTGTTAAAATTAACGTCCTTAAATTGCGACTTTATTTTTCCAAGCAAGGTAGTCACGGGTCTTCCTACTGGTTTAGCAGTATGTCTCAGTGCTTCTCTTAAAGCAACCTCTGCTGGAGCGTCCTCCTGGAGTCTTGCTACATGACCGAAAAATCTCAATCTTCTATGTGCGACTATGGAAGACCAAAGTGTTTGGTTGGTTTCATTGTATAGCTCATCGTTTGATAACCAATTGTTATTGGTCCATCTAATGTTGAGAATATTACGAAGTAGTCTCCTTTGAAAAGTGTCAATTTTGCGATCAAGATCCTTCGTTGTGCCCCACAGTTCGCAATTGTACAAAAAATACTCTTTACTAAAGCCTCAAAAATCCTAAGCTTAATGTTCCGGCTTATGTTTTTGCTTTTGAAAATACTTGACAGTGTGTTGAAAGCACCGTTGGTTATACCAATTCTTAGGTTTATATCTTCTTCGGTCCCTGGCAAGCTTCCAACATATTTACACTTCTTCCAACTTCCATTTCCTTTTCTTGTGATAGAAAATTTCTCAGTTTTTGTGCAATTGATTTTCAGATTCCTTCCTGCCAGTTTGTCAGAAACTCGTTTTTCGATATCTTGCAGTATATGCTGACCAGTTGATGCCCAAGAGATATCATCAGCGTATTGTTGGTCTACTGTGAAAAAAGAATTAGTGGTGGTTGTGCTGTAATCATGATCAACTAACTGAGATGGCAGGATAACTGCATCGATATCATTATCATCTGATTTCAAAGAGTTGGCTAGATAAGTTATAAAACATAGTGCGCTTGCACTATCTCCTTGTGGTGAACCAATGTTAGTGTTTAAAGGAAGTCCGAGTTTGCCCTCTAGTTTGACGGTGTTGGAGACGTTATCGATTAGCAGTGATACCAGGTGAATTTCGTCGTTGTCAAGAACCTGTTCTAGGTCAGTTAGCAAGTATCCTCTTTGAATTGTGTCGAACGCCTTGCTCATATCTAGCATCAATAGATTTATAGTGTAACCTATGGATGTTATAGCTTTTTCTGCTAGCACTTTAAAAGCGAAGACAGGTTCAGCTGTGCAACGTCCTGAAGTGTAGGCAGTTTGGGTAATGGGGAGGATATGCTCATCAATTGACGGACGAATCCTCCTGGCCACACAAACCGCAAGAATTTTCATCAGTGTTGGTAATAAATTGACTGGTCTTAAGTTTTCTGGTGGACCTTTAGTCTTTCCCGGTTTTTGGATAGGAGTTAGGATTCCTTGTTCATTTCAATTGGGAAATCTTCTGATTCGGCTATACTCTTTAAGATATTTGCTATGTGTTTGTGTGTGCATGGGGCATATTTGAGATGTTCGGCTGTGACCTTGTCACAGGGGCGTCAATCCGATTTGAAACGTGGGGGGGACGTAATCGATTCGAGTATTCCGGCCGCAAGTACTATCTAAGCGGAGCGCCACCATCGGTTGGCGCGCAGCGTACCAAGAAAATTTCAGATTTCAATACCTGCCAGATCGCTGGAGATGGCACTTGCCTGGCTGGATAGCAGCCAGCTAGTTGCGTGATTTCGGAAGAAAATTACAAATTCGTCTCTCAGGAAATCTGCAATAAAGTCCATGCGACCTTCATTTTTGGTGGATTATTCTTTTATTAGTGATTCCAAATGACATGAACATTAGAACCCAGTGCAAGTTGACAAATGATGCGGCGAACTGGAACCCCAGCCCCATTTTGCCCTATGTTTCATGATAGAATTCCCCTCATTTGTTCGAACCCATGACAACTAACAATCTGTGAATAAATTTACTTCGAAATGGGCACATTATATTGCACCAAGTCGGTCAAGGAATGACCCCAGGGCCTCAGATATAGGCCTATAGCAGGGGTGGGCACCCTTTTTGAATGAATGGGCCAGATTTTAGGAGTGAAAGATTGACAGGGCCGCACCTAACCAACGACCTGCTGTTGATTTCAAAGCTTTGCTTCCGACGACGTTCAAGCAATAGGTGTGTACTAATCTGTATTCACAAAAACATAATGTCAGTACAGTCCAGTTGATATATAATGAGTGATAATAGACCTACCTGACAGCATCATTAGTGCAGATAAATTCTAAGCAGCTAGTTCGTTTTTTGTGATGATGTAAAAAATCACTGGCGGGCCGCATGCGGGCCATAGGTTGCCCACCCCTGGCCTATAGGAACGATGTCCCAAAATGTCCCCGGACATGCAGGCGAAGGAAGCTATCCGCCGCGACTGCATGTGAGTTTCTCGACTTGCCGTCCTGGGAGTCCTACCACAAAATGGTGCATTTCCTCATAAGCCATTATTAATAATTTAATGTGGCAGAAAATCCAACTGGATGGGTTTTGAAGCCAGAAAAGCCAGCAATTCCGACTGTCGCTCTCCAATTTTCCAACTATCGTCAGTTTTACCAAGTTTGGGGTTGAGACATCCCCCCACAGCCCCCCTCCCCCTAGCGACGTCCCTGCGTGTACCCAGTGTTCTCACTGTGGAGTAAACTCCGGTATCACTCAAAAACAAGCCCGTACCGCTGGATTCATCAACTTCAATATTTGTCTATACCCTTCAACTGACGACGACTGGAACTGGCCTCGAAAGAAAGGCAGACTAAGCTTAAGATTGTCGGAGAACTCAGGGTACCAACTCACGAGATCTGGGTGGAATTCTCCATTCAGCAACATTGAGTGATATTCGATGATATATGAATCCTGAGATGTGTAAGCCCTGACCAAATAGAGCCACGACACTATTTTTTTTTCAAATGTGTGGGGGGGACATTTGATATTGTGTCCCCCACCCATCGAAATGTGGGGGGGGGGGACGTGTCCCCCCGTCCCCCCCTGGATTGACGCCCATGCCTTGTCACAACCTGGGGTTTTATTATTTTTTAAGGATGAGACTGCTTGTTTAATTTCATCTTCATCAAAGGGCGTGTATACTGGGCCATAGTATATCTATACTAGGCTATAGCCTACTGTACTACTACTGTACTAGGCATAGCCTATAGTATAATATTTCTTAATGATAACGCTATGACTGAGTATGAGTATGAATCGATTAAAATCGGCTTTTTTTAATATTACCTTCGAGTTTTCTTCCGAAATCCTTTACTTGCCAAACACGTTCTCAATGTTTCTGCCATTCTTATATCCTCGTGGAAATCTTAAAAAGGCTAGTTTTTACACTTAAAACGAAGCGTAAATTCTCTCGGTCATCAAGATAAGTTCAGCTAAGATGGCGATTCGATTCAACGTATATGTGGGCATATGTAGATAAGGAACACGTCATAAATTTGGACAGACCGGATTGGTTAAACTGGTCAGTCTTCGCATGGACTGAAATTAAAATGAGCACGTGACAAAATACAATGATGTTATTGGGTATTGCATTTAGTCTATTGCAGGCTGAATTTCGTTCGGAACCAATTCCAGTCTTAACGTCTGGAAATCGGTCTTACGGACTGAAATAAATTTCAGTCAAACCTAAGACTGAATTTTTCAGTCTTCAAATTTAAGACAGTATCATATTTGGGTTTTATGATGTAACATCTTTTACAAACGACGTAAAGTTCTTTCCTTAACAATAAATCCGATCTGATAGGTGAGATGGCCATACACTATCAAGCACCACCATCACCTATGTTCTGACATCAAATTTATCATAACTGGTATCCCACATTTTAAAAATCTTAGTAAAATGAAAAGCACATTGGATAGATCAATTCAATTGTACACACCCATTTGGTGTTTCCGTTAGTACGTTATATAAAGAAAGTTTTGTTTTAAGAATACGTTTTTTTTTCGTAAGTTTTGCCAGCTTTTTTTTGTTTTCTCCTGTACTTCTTATATTCAACCATATTAATGTTCGTAATTTATTGGCTTAAGGAGGGGGGGGGGGGGTGGAAGGGAGACACTGTTGCTTGATTATATCAACCCATTCCTTTTTACTATTGATGTTTTGTTTCTATTTTAACTTTTTTATACCCCATTATGTTAGTTAAATGTTAATGTAATGTTATTCCAACAATATCGTTGCTACTTTGTGTCATGAACAATGGGAGAATTGCTCCGTCTAAAGACGGTGATCGATGGCATATCAGAGGTTCATTAGCATATGCAGGCAAAAAATCCATAGATACTTGCCATGTGGGTTCAGCTAAATTTTCAAAGACAGCTTCCTCTTCCCACACAATTGCATCAAGCCTGTCTTTGTGGGGTATTAGTGGTTTCATCAAGCAATGACGTGTTATTAATACATAATTAACTTTAGTGATTAATTCTCTGTATTCATGAAGGTGTACACAATGCATATTTTCGATATGCTCAGGTTATATATACTATTGTTATCGAAATCATGGAACACAATATCCATATTTCAGTGCATCAGAGTTCAATTATACTACAGTGCTATGGGCAGAGCATCGTTGGATAAACTGCACCGACGACACACGTAAAGTACAAGAAGAAATTTTTCAACTACAGCCTCAAAAATGGTACCCGCAGTTGCATAAGGGTAAAGGAGAACCGAAATATTGTTGTAATTATCAAGACAGGTGATAAAAAAGTTCAACAGCTAAAACCATTATGGGCAGAAAAACTTTTAAAGTGAGTAGTTCTTCTAAATCATCTACCACGCAGATGTCTGTTGAGAGCTGTAACTGCGAGGGTAGAACGATCAAGGTAGTAGATACACCAGGAATACATCACACGTCGCTAGATACATCAGATATCATATCATATCATAATTCTGCACCAATTTCAAATCCATTTACTGTTATATGTTTACATGTCTGCAATATCTATCAGTCATATTAAAGAAAAGAAAAGAAAAGAAAAGTATGAAAAAAATATACTGGAAGGAACGAATAACAGATCATATTAAATTTGTCAGTAAAAACAATATCGAGCATGCTTACCATATTTTATGAAACTAATGTCCTCAAATTTCAGTCAGTTACCGATACTTGTTGAGTGAGAGTTGCATTTATTCAGATAGTTTAAGGTAATACATTCCTCAAACTTTAAACACTGCAAGTATGTAACCTAATTAACTTTTACAAAACTATTACTATAATTATTTTTGCACATTTCAATTTTTCAGTCAGATGACCGTGATATCCTTAAGTATTGTATATTGATCTTTACCAAGGCGGAAACAGAGCTTAACGACTATTCACTTGAAGCATTCTTGAACAGAATGAAAGAAAATGAGAACTTCAAAGACTTTGTAAATGAAATCAATCATAGAACTATTGCTGTTAAAAACCACACACACATACTAGCAGAGCAGGGAGGAACAGAGAATAGGTCATTGCAATTGTGGACGAACTAGTGGAACATAACAGACAACATGGAAGATCCAGCATTTACAAAAACAAATTGCATGCAAAAGTGAATGCAATAGCAGAAGGTTCCGGAATACTATATCCTCTGATCTTTGCTAATGCTGTGGTTGATACATTAATAACGCTGAAATACTTTAATTCCAAGTCAATTCCAGAAGATCTTAGACCACGATGCGAAAAACTGATTGAAATGCTAGGCAACTGTAAGATAAGCAACGACTCCAAGTCTATTTTATTCACAAATGGCGAAGTCGTTGATTCTGAAAAAAGTGTTGACCTCATATATAAAATTTGGTATGGCGTAGCAAAATGGACGACGACAGAAGTTAAGAAAGGATGTCCAATACATTGCTTAAAAAAGTGGCTCCTATCATCTCCTATCATCCGAAATCTAGACAAAGGGTTCCATATGATTATCGTTTTAATTGCTATTATCAAAGTCGTGACTAGGTTTCGTCCTGACAGTGTATTTCGCTATATCTGTAACCTTTTAAACTTTCACCATGATACTAACATTATCCGTATGTCCGGGATACTTACTTGTTTCCGTAAATAGCTAAATAATATACACCATATAGGTTAGTCGTTTGACTCACCGAGTCTGATGATTCAGTAAACGGAGTCCTCTGACTCATTAAATGACTCTTAAGTTAGTCAATTGTCTAATTGTGAAGGATGGTCGGAGTCTAATGGACACTGCTGACTCACTAAATTACTCTTTTTATAATATTTCCATACAGTCAGGGGTACTGTTGACAAGCATGTCTTGTGGTTAGTGTGACATCATGACTGTGACGTTTGTAGGGGAAACAAGTTGGCGGGCGATAATATATCTACGATATATTTATGATCGTCTTCTTTTTGGCAGTTGTTAGTGGGTGAGAATAGATATTGAAAGATGGTACATTTACGATTTTTTTTATCAAACACGGTAACCCTTACGCCTAAACATTTCTACGGTCTCAGATCAACATAATTGATAAAGTGAATATTCCTTAGTCTTGTCGGAGAACTTAGCCATATAATGAGCTTGTTCGATACACGTCATATTTCTTTCGGGTACAGGAGGTCAGCGATATTCCCAAGATACAAATGTAGTTTTACACATAATAGGGTAGCCCGATAGGGACATCGGGAAATAATAAATTTTTCAATTCAAAATTTTGACCTAAGATTTCGAATTGTTTAAAGTGGCCATGACACGAAAATTTCAAAGTCCTATATTTTTGGGATCCATCAAAGAATGTTCTCTAGAAAATGTATCAACCAATCTGCCAGTTTAAAACTTGATTTTTCAAGTCGAAAATTGAGAATGAATTTACCCTTTTCGGCGTTTAAAACTTTGTTTACTCGAAAATTTTCCGATTCGCATGACGTCATGTGACGTCACGTTTTGAACACATTTGTTGTCGCTGCTTACGATCCTCCGAACATATCATTCACGTACACAGTAGACAAGTACACATACCACTAGTAGTTACTAAACAAAACACCGATCACAAGTGCGATATCAAATCAAAATTTCCTGTGAAATGGCGGATCCAGAACCAATTGCGGCAACCGAAGTTCAAAGTGATAGTGGTTCTTCACCAGGCAGTGAAATTGGGCTATAATTAGAGTGACCTTTCTCATATTCGAAGCAGAGAGTGAAGGCGATGATCATGCCAATACTGAACCGAACGTTGAGGGTGGACCGGAGGTGTTAGAACCGTATCAGTTCGAGCCTATTAAACGAGCCGAAATTGAAGCTCCACAACATATCGAAGAAGAAATCCGTTCGAAAAGATTGCAAGGAACATACAACGTGGTAAGAATTTATTAACGAAGCATTTAAAAACAAAATCCATTCCATTTTGTGCATGTGTTGTTGGAATTCGCGGAACTCCCTAAATCGTATTGTGCGTTGTGTTACGGTAACTTACAACCCATATGTACTGTTTGTTGGCATATACTTTATGGTGGGGCTTATTCGCAGGGCAGCTCTGCGAATAGCCAGACACAAACATCTTATTCGCAGAGCAGCCCTGCGAATAGCCGGACACAAGCATCTTATTCACAGGGCAGCCCTGCAAACAGCCGAACACAGACACCTTAGGCTATTTGCAGGGCAGCCCTGCGAATAGCCAGACACATACACCTTATTCACCTTGTTTTTGCAGAGTGACTGCTCATTTGCATGTAAAGGTGTTGGGGGGGGGGGGAGTGTCACACCCTTGTCCATATTGGCTTTAAGGCTATGTCGGCTTTTGGGAAATCCCAAGATAAGCTCTCTTCAAATAAGCTTTTAAAATTGAACTAGCTTATGAAGTGGCTAAGACTATTTGGGCCCAAAAGGTTTGCTTTTTCAAGGCCCCTAAACTGACTGGTATCAATAGCAAAACCGGCCTTTCAAGCCCCTTTAATATGGCTTAAGTAGAACCTATCTTTGACGTTATGGGGCCATAAAGATTGGCAAAATTGACTTTTCAGAAGCCCTTTTTGCATCTCATAAATTTGGGACCCTTAACATATGATATTTGATGTCCCTGAAACTGGCTTTTGCCTCATACACATTTTGAAATTGATATCAGTATGGGGACCTGAGAAATTTCCTAATGAGCCAGTTTCTTGGGGCCAAATGTTCCATCCTTTCATATTATAATCACTGCCTACACCTAAAGTTAGCATGCCTAGGCAGTGGCAAACCATTGGTTAGTCCATTTAGCCTAGCCCAACAGTAACGCTTGCGACATGTACTTTAGGCTAGGCTACCTACGTTAGAACTCACAGACTTAGGCCCTAGGGCCTAGGCCCCTAGGGCTGAATCGTAAATTTAATGTGCAAATGCAATTAAGTTCTTCTTATGTCAGTCGGTTCAAAAACAATATTTTTCTAATAATTCATGACATTTAAAATGTAGCAGGAACATTTCTCCATAAAAAAACCGGCAAAGACCGTGAATCTGATTCTGAAACTGAAAGAAATGAAAGAACTTCGGGTTTGAGGTCAAATGAATGAAGTCACATAAAAAATGGTGTCATTGAAAGCCAATAATAAACCTATTTTCAAAATCGTCACAGCCCTGCGAATAAGGTGTCTGTGTATGTTATTTGCCGGGCTGCCCTGCGAATAATCACTTCGATACTTTATTGTAGTACTAGTACTAGGGTTGGTTGCATACTGAAAGTTTGGCTCGGGGATGTAAGTTGCATTATGCAGCCATGCTAGGTAGGCATATGTGTTATTTCATACTCATTATTACTTGGCTAGTACTTTGACCTGGAGTTTTGCAAATCAATTTTCTGAAACAAAAGAATGTTTCATGATACATGGAAGTTGTAAATCACAACAAATGTTACCATAACTGTACATTGTATGCTTGCTTGTTATTGTGGACATCATGGGCCAACATTAATACATTTTGAACTTTCATAAAATTTTTCCCAAGGCAGTACAAATACATAGCCTACGGTCAACAGGTTCAATGGTACTTGGGGTTCCTAGCAAGACACGTCAGGGTTGTGCTACCATAATGTGCAGTCCAAAGGATCAGAAGTGAGTTTCCAGCCAATGGTCATTACACTGGATTCAAGTTGCCAGGAAAAAACTCATTGTATAGGAAGCCTTGGTTGAGAAATTCTTCCAGAAACACCTTTTCTATTCTACGATTGTGTTGGATTATCAATCCGTCAGGGTTCCCTCAGTGTTGATATATTGAAATTCAAGACTTTTAATTCAGGATGAAAAGGTTATTTTCCAGACCCAACATCAACAATGAAAGAAAATGCATGTTTTGAAGCATTTGGACACAAGTATTGGAGTGACCGTGATGTCATATAATATGTGCATAAGGGAACGGGCATTGACCTTTTTAGGAGCATTTACCTCCCAGACGTTTGCTTCGTACCTTTAATCTGGAAGCCAAAATATCCATATCACCAATGATATTTGACAGAAAAGTCATAATAAAGACCAATGGAGGCAGTAGAACTCTTGCATGTTTAGACTTTGTTTCTTCAACAGCAGTTGGTTTGTTTTACAGTGTTTCTTCAGAAACTCAGCAGTACACCCTGTTAATGGTCTTCGATTGTTTTAATGCGTGTGATGCTGTATTTTACGTTGCCTGTCAGTGTTGTACGTGTCGTCGTGTATGGCAAGCCATGTGGGACAAACACTGCATAATATATCCGCGTATTAATTGGAATTTATACGCGTATTAATTGGAATATATACGCGTATATATTATTAGCCAATCATATGGCTAAAATATGTCCGCGTATTAATTCGAATATATACACGTATTAATTCGAAATAATACACGTATTAATTCGAATATATACACGTATTAATTCGAAATAATACACGTATTA
>KN883959.1:0-10830 GCA_000934455.1 Apostichopus parvimensis
TTTATTTCTTTATTCTTATTATTATTGTTATCATTTTTTTCAATATTGAATTTCTCTTACTAGATGTGTATATAGTATACACATTCAGAGTGGCAGAAAAAATTATCCAAGTACTCAGGGTGACATTTTATGCTACACAATCGGCAGATGGCCATGTAGAACAAGCTACAGTAGGCATACACACTGTACCACACAGCTTATTGTAATACCAATAATAATAAACCTCATTCAATAGAATTACCATAAGAACAATGACTGCAACTTTCATTCATTAACATGAGGCCAGCTAAAATATTAAAGCAACAATGCACATTTGTTTCACCTATTTCAGTCTCATTGGTCCAAGCTTGTACCATCTGTTGGACACAGTTAATCGCCACATGAATTTTCTGTTACATACTTTGCAAAGTCGGTAATACTCAACCATTCATTCCTGTACCCTGAAGGCAATTTCTACACATTACACACACCTGACCATTGCAATGTTGGGTACAGCACCTGCTAACAATAGTTTCTCTTTGAATTTTTAAGCCCCTCAAAATCATATGCCTCTACTGTACCTTTACGCTGAAACTACAGCAAAGTGTAGGTCATTTTTCCACTGAGTAGCTTTAAGTCAGCTTATTTGGTATGGGTGGAATATAGTAATAAAAGTTAACCAGGTGTTCCTCAACACACAACAAAACAGCTGGTGTGAAATTTACTACTATTGATTTGTCTACGAACATGTGGAATTTCCGATTCTGTGTTATAGTGTAAGACTGACTATCAAACGTGATATCTGAGAGTAATGAAAATTTATTATTATCTCGAACTACACTTTGTGTGAATAATTAGTAAAGTAACAATCGTTACTGACTACTTCCTCTCCTCAACTCCCCCGAAAATGGGTAAATGGGTAGTAGATTACAGAGGGCAGTAGACTAGACTTGGTCAGTCTACTGTACATGCCAGGACACTGCTTAAAGATGTGTCCAGATTTACAGTAGCCTACAGTAGGTAGACCGAGTTGTACCATATATCATTATTGTGAGGATGATACTGACTCAACAACATAAGATGCTCAAAATAGGAAACCAAGGAGTTGTAGATGATGAGAAGAGGATGACGAGAAATCAATTTCTTCTCACCAATAAGAGAGTTAGATACATACCTCAACTCTGATAACAAACTGAAAATTATGGCAGCTTTTAAAAGTGCCATCAAGATAAGAATATCTAACCATAACCAGTTGACATTTCCCAGAGAATTGTTTTTTTATGGGGAGATCTCAGATGTAACAAGTTGTCATTTTGATGGATGTCGTTTGTCAGAAAAGTCTGAAATTGCACATTTGGAAAGAAGTGAACATTTTAACACTTTGCAGAAATTTGTTGAAATGACGAGATGTTGTTTTTTCAACATCTTTCAGAAAACTTTCAAAATTCAAACTTTGGAGAGAAGTGAACAATTTAACATTTTGCAAAAATTTCCTGAAATGACTAGATATGATAAGTAGTCATTAAATCATTTTTCAGAAAATTGTGAATTGTCAAGATAAAGATAATACAACTAGAACAAATCAAAATGAATTCTGTTGTTTTTATCTTTTAATCTTAACAGTTTTCTGAAAAATATCACTTTATTACCTAGAGTAAAGATATTCTTTATCTTGATGACACTTGTTAAGCTGCCATAGAAAATGTTCAAATCATGCTTCAGTTTAAAAAATCCCCCCTGCTGACTTAAACTTTGTAAACAACTCCCATCAAGCTTTCTAAATATCCCATTACTATGGAGAAGTGCTATATATATGGTATTAGCATGAAGCTAGTGTAAAAAGCTAATAGTGCACTTCACATCATTCTTTTAACTTACTATTAATTGGTCTGTGTTATGAATTGTAATGAAATATATGAGTGCACACTGCACAAAAATAATAAAGTGCAAAGTAAATTCAATAAATAAATAAATAAATCAAGTGAAAAATAAAATTTAAAAAATATTCAGTTAAATAATATAGCAAAGCTAGTGCATTAGTTAGTATGAATATTATGATTTTGACTAAATCTGTCTAGGAATAATAGTTTCAAATTATTAAACAAAATTATTAGATATGACACATCCCTGGTCTAATCTCCATCTAATAGCTAGTCTATGTAGTTTGCAAAGACCATCTGTGTACTATTTTCTGAGGTTTCTTAACTTTAAATTCTTTACAAGTTTCTGAATGAAAGCAACAAAGTTCTCATAAAGCATTGAGAGCATAGTTTTGTATTTAAATTGTAACGTTAATTTATGTGACTAGTATAAATGGCATTATTTCATAATTCTAATCCATACCATTCTATTTATTTCATACAGGAATCTTATGTTCAAAGTCCTACAAACTTTTATTGTGTATACATGCTGTTGTACCAAGTCCTGTTGACCTCAGCTATGACCTAACTGTACACCACATGTGTAATTATTATGAAAACTTCTTCAGTGATACATATCCAGAGCTTGAAAGGACAGTTGATAAACTGAAACAAACCGTTCAAATTAGCCAGTAGGCATTCATGATTATTCCACCCCCCCCCCTAAAAAAATATTACATTTTCAAATCTGTTGCTTATTTGAGTCCAACATGCTATAAACCACTGCAAGGTTTGCTAACCTTTATCAAGTTTGTGCATATTTAACTTGTAGTCCTTATAATCTCATGTGTAGTTTATAAACTGTACAGCTACTGTACAGTACAGGTAATACAAACAGTCAAATGCTACCATCTTGTTAAAGGTCAATTCCTTGTTTCAGTTTACACAGCAAATACACACTTGACCATCACACAAGTTTAATATTCAAAACTAGAATGGAATCTTCCTTAAAAATATATATAAAATGGTGATAAAACACTGCAGTTCACGGATGTGCAAAATTGTTATCAATTTAATATTGTCATGTTTATTCAAATTGTTTCACTACCTCTGGATACGGTTGAATGTGTGGCAACCACACTGATATCTTGCAGTATTGAAAAAGGAGAAAACAATAAATAACAACAGTTACATTAAAACCATGCAGTGCTGTAAATACATAGAGCAGGCGTAAACAGTAAAATGCCAACGAGTCCTGAACGTTACACCACATACATGATAAAAGATAAATGTTCAAATTTGAGTTTATATAAATGCACACAGCATTACATTGATTTGGTCTACAACAGAATACACAAACAGGTAACTCTCGACTAAAGACTGCAAAAGAAAATGACAATATAAAAGTCTAAGTGCTAAATTGTTTCATATATGCAACAACAAAAGAGACCAGCCGCAAGTGGTAGAACTTTTATGACAATGTAAACGGTCACACAAGCGATTCCTTCATTTCCTTACAATTATATCAGATCATTCAAGTTAAAATTCGATCCAAAATTTTCAAGTTTTTTTTACCCTCATTTCAAGTGATCTGTGATTTCAAGCAATCTGCAACATTTCGATGCTCATTTAGACTACAATAAACACAAAATTCAACCTAACTCTTTACTATTGGATTACCGTTTCAGAATTGAAGGCAACATATACTTCATACCATATACAATTAAATACATATGATATGTGTAAATACATATTTATTAGTACACAATCGCTAAAATTTTCTCATTTTTCTTTACAGCTTCATGATGTATATGAACTGAATATTTGTTGTAAGCTACACTGCAGTCCTACACAATGTAAGAAATGATATACAGTACATTTACTGTATACTACATCCAAATGGTTGTGTTGGGTGACATATGATGTATTCAAAGTTTGATTCACAGCAAACACAGACCTAAATACCAGCTTCACTATTACAAATGATCACTATACACAGTCATGGAATAAGTTCCCACTTCCTAACAGTAAAAAGGAGCTTACATTGGATCAAGCAGATACTTGAAAACATTTTATAAAAAATTAGAAGAAAAAAAAGTCCATGAAAGATGATAAATCAATTGGTTGATTCAAATTAAATGGAAATTCTAATTTAATATATACTGCAATTAATTTAATATGCAAAATATAAAAAAGTATAATTTGAAAATTCATAATCTGAAGCAGACATGAAGGATGAGCAACAAAAACCAAATAATGAAAACTGCAGCAAGATGCAAACAGCACAAGGCCATATAAACACACACACACACACACAGCATCAATGGTGAGTGGGAGGGAGCACAGTAAAAAAATTGAGAGGCAACACTACTTACTGTACATATATGCTAAACTGCATACCTCACCCTAATTAAGTAAATTTGTAGTAGGGCTGTGAGTAAACAAGTCTCAGTATGCAATGATAATGTCACTGTGTAAGACACCTACAAACACTTCTAGTATGGACTGATTATAGAGTGTGTAGTAAAGGATCAATGGTAAACAGGATGAGTGTTTCAAACAACAATTGTTGGAGAAAATAAACTAACAGTACTTGTAGGCTGAACCTAACCTGTACGTAAGACTTCACATGTTGTCTTATAGTATTACTTAATATGAATGAAGGAATCAACTTCACAAAAAAAATTCAAGTTGGTATCTGTTTTGAAATAAACCGGAAAAGGATAAACATTGACTGCAATATATGAGGGGAAGGGGAAAAGAGGAGAAGGGGTAGGGGTAAGTGGAGGAAAGGTTAAAACAAATTTCAACTAACCACCAGTTTTTAAATAATTATATCAAATGAGCCTGTGAGAATAATATCGCCATCCAAGTGCCATCAGTAAATTGTGAGATTACTTCCAAGAGGGCTGAAGGTAAAAAGAAATGTAGGAAGTGTGGGGGAGGGAGAGGGGAGGGGTGAGGGTGCTCAGATGAAAGTGAATTTCAGCATACTGTAGATTATATGATAGAAAATCCATCCCGCCATATGTGGAGACATCAACAGTGCTGTAACTTAAGCATATAATCTTGTCAGGTTTACTTTTACAAATGGGATAATTTAAGACAGCAGTTTCTGCATGAAATTCTTCTTCTTTCATTGTTCCTAGTTTATGAAAACTGTTCAAAGTTGTGATGACAGTTCCAACGACGCAAATGAATCAAGATAGGTGCAATCTTTAGCTGCAAATCAAACTAACCAACTTATTGCTTAAAGTCTCAGTACGTGTTTGCCAAATTTAAAACTTTGACCTTTCCAGCTCCTCTGCACTAAAAGTTCAATGAGAATGACACCGTTCTATGCAAGTTTAATATCAATATTCATTATATTTGATGAGTTATCTGTGGTTAAAAATGTTGAGCTGAATATAATTCGCCAGATTTATTGACAAGTCCGTATCCTCTACAAACTTCAATCAAAATTTACAAGCCCCGCCCAACAGATCATGCGCTATTCAAATGTCTCATTTTTGTTTACAACAGTTAGGCCTAGGCTTACTTTTACTTTCGTGGCTAGCATGTCTTAGGTCCCTGCTCTTGTGTCTTTCTCTCGTTCTTACCAATGTAGCTTGAGAAATTGTGTCATTGCCTTCCATTGCAATGAATAAACAGGTATTTTCAGACGTTTTCTCCGTGGAATTGTAAAAAGTGGATGATACAAGCATAGGACCGCATTAAAATCTTGGTCGGGATGCATGTCTAGACTAGTTTGTTTACATTTGTGTAATGAGCATGCTGACATGGGCAGCTGCAATGATTTTACAGTAAATGGTTCGCGCCATTAGGGCAACAGAAAATAATTTCCTTCTTTCGATTGGGAAAGCTTTTCTCTTGTCAGAGTGCATTTAGAATAAGAAACACTAAATCTACTTCGGAAGTTGTTTCCAAAATTCATCAGCAAACACGTATTGAGACTTTAACTAACAATTGGCAAACAAACGAAGTTGCTCTGCAAAGTACCAGAGGCGCAGAAAAGCGATCAAGTTATATTTTAGAAACACCTTAGACTTGAATATTTCTCTCTTCTTCTCTGGCCAGATTTAAAAAGCCCCATTGGGAAATTAAAGCTTAAAAAACAACAGTGTTGGCTCTTAACGGCAACAGAATGACTGAGTTTTAACATGTACATGTATAGCAAAAACATCGGACGCAAATGAAAATCAAATATAAGTGATAAGAAATTGTTACCTGCAAAAAGAGTAAGGGATATGTTCTTACAATGTACAGTAATTCTATAAAATTTACCATTTCTGCAACATAATGAAGAGGACTTGAAACAAAGCTGGTCAAAGGTTAAAGCACGGCAAAGAGGAGCATAAGCAGGAATAACGACAATATTCGAATATGTACATTTAAGTACGGAGATAATAAACTTACAAATTCATCAAGAGATTCCAAATTGGCCTGTTTGTGAGGTAAGGATGAAATAGGTTTTGGAAAATAGAGGGATAGAAAAAAAAGACATGGTGATGTACACAGAAAGAAGAGACTACAAAGTTTTGAATGAAAATGCAAATTTTAGATGGATTATTCAAAATCAGTTTTATGATGATCTTTCAGAGGGCGAACTCCTTGCAGAGTAAGTTGATCGCATAAATTTGTAGAAAATGAACAGAAAGTTTTCTTTGATTAGCATGCAAGAAGAAATGAACCTCACATGGAGAGAAACACACAAAAGTTGTTTTTTTCTTCATCCAAGTTTTAATACTTCATCTCCTGGAGAGAAGAGAGTTATTTGTATTTACTATTTATTTATTATTTAAGTTTACACACCATATAGCCATCATAGTGTAAGTCTTTTTTTTCAACTACAGTAACTGCAGAGTAACTATCTTTTATGTTTTCAGACATTTAAAATGTTGAAATTTCATCATAACAGCACCGACCAAAAAAAATTCTTGCTATAGTTTGTGCTGGGCTGTAACTTTGTGTAGTCCTGTCCAAGCTATCTAATATGCACACGAAAGAATGGTACTGAAAAGATACGTGCCTAAAACTATTTCTTTATTCCATACAGTAACCTACAGGTGAGTTTTTCAATGTTTTGTCTGATACAAAATCATGTTATTTTATATCGTCATTTGAGAAACTCTAAGGTTTACGCTCTTCTCCATCAAACCAGTTGCAACTTTGGAACGAGGTGACTTAATTATCCTTCTCAATTTTAAATTGCGTAATCTTGCCATGAATGGAGAAATATACGTTAACGACAACTTGCCACACAATATAACGCAAACTAGCAGCTCCAAAGATCATCTTACCGTTTGTCCCGGAAGGGTTGACCAGAAGAATCCTCTCCAGTCAGCGTCCTCAAATATGTACGGGAGGACCCGGGTCAAGAGACGAACCGAGTTGAGCACTATTTGCTGTTCCTTGGGAGCAGTACATCCTGTTTCTGCAGCAGATACCAACTTCTCCACAGCCTGATTGGAAAGTAGTTTAACATTTAAATGATAGACTTACATGAAAGGTCATCTCAAATTCCCCTTCCAGGCATAGTTAGGCCCAGTCATAATTGAATTAGAATTATTATGCTGTGCACACATTAAATCTGATTTGCACAGTTAAGAAATACAACTTCTGTAACATTAGCAGCATTGACCCATCAAACATGTACAGCCCATATGCTGTTCTATAGAAATACAAAAAATTGAGAACCAGTTTTTCATGAAAAAAAGAAAAAATGGACTGGGCCATAGGGAGCACAGTGCTGCACATCTGACCAATTTGTAAACCAGTTGAGTTAGAAAATGCAATGGTAGAGTGAGAGAGGATAGAGAGTAGTGCAATAAGTAATAAGTGAATTGAATATACCTTATAGCAGAGTGTAGCAAGGTTGGAAGGAGATTCTTCTCTCAAAGCCCTGATCTCTGCTGCTGGGATCAGGGCAAATACATCACTGACATTTGTCACAGTGTCTGCCCAAAATTGATCCCAAAATGCATCATCTCCCGCTTCAACAGGCTGCAAAAATATAAACATATTACATATATACTCAAAAGTTAAAACATTAAATGGACGTGTGCTGTCAAAAATTGTAAGTGAACCAAGCAAAAGTTTATTTCAGTTCTGTGTGATTATAACATCGTGCTACTGTACTATTTCTACTAGAACACTAGGCCTACATAAAGTTGTCTCAAAATTATACCTTCAAGAAAAATCCAATGGAATTAAATGTTGTTAGGCCTAGGTAGGAAAAACATCAGTATTTTCTAGGGACAGGTCTAAACACTAACCTAAGCTGTTTGGAATATTTCAATCTGCTATGAGGAGACTGTGACTCAATACTAGCTGTTAAAATTTGTTAATGTGTTACTGCTACTGTTAGGGGAAGGGGTGTGTACACTCCACCCTCTGGATCCATTATCTTCCAACAGTTGGCTAGATAAGGTTAACAACAACAATCATAATATATTTTTACTACCGGGTAAATAAGCATTCCTTAGGCCTTACATAAGCGACGATCAAGTCAAGTAAGAACCAATATATCATTTATTTCACTGTTTATTAAACTGACGATTCAGTAAATAAGCACAAGATCATCACCTATTGAACTGATATCAATAGGGTAAAGCATGAGCACCATCTTTTACTGAATCAACAATTGATGGAATAGCTCCAACGTCATTGAAACTAAAACTACAGTAAATGTAGGTTTGTCAGTCGGTTAAGTATAT
This sequence comes from Apostichopus parvimensis, assembly GCA_000934455.1. NCBI lineage: Eukaryota > Metazoa > Echinodermata > Holothuroidea > Aspidochirotida > Stichopodidae > Apostichopus > Apostichopus parvimensis. The sequence continues at coordinate 8,555 of KN883959.1, forward strand.
AGTTCCTTCAGTAATACAAACCTGACTAGAAGTAGTACTTCATTGGGCTCAATATCATTTGGCCTACGGTTTCTGTAGGTTATAGGCCCCATGGCCTTATTGTAACCTAGGCTTAACGACATTTACTGTAGTGCAGTATCGCTGATACTAGTATTAGTACTAATAGTAGGTCTACGCTTGGCTAGTACGTGTTAGGCCTGCTACTATTGGTTGGCGTGTTATGTTCTTGACAAATTAGTTTCGCGCAACCTACATCTTTGGTTATTTACCTGTGTTTTTGTCGTAAGTTGAACCACAGCCTTCCTGAAATTAAGTTTCGAATCCGTCCCACCCATTTTATTTAAACACCATACCCCAAACACAGAAAAGCCTGAAAAATATTTTACAATCTGTTCAAGATTCCGTGAGAAATTCACCTGTGTGATATATGTAATGAAATCCTCGTCAACAAATACGACGTCATATGCAGAAAGGTTAAAGTTCATAAAAATTTGAAGTCGGTTGTTTATGAATATTCATTTTGACTAGCCAATTAACTTGCATAAATACCAAAACAGAGGATGCACATGTGAATTGAACTGTCGGTTTCAAAGTACGTAGTCGTTGAGACGCTGTTCACAGAGCGCACAGTAGAGGTCCGGGAAAGAGTTTCGTTAGGAAAAAGTACATATTTTGGCTTCAATAGCCGTTGACAAGCGATATAGACTGTAAAAATGAGGATACAAAAGGGTAAGCAACTGTCTTTGCTATAATTGCTAGATTAAAGTAATTTTCAAATCAACTTTGCAGTGTCACAGGCCTGCCAGACTACTTTCCGGCGACTAACTCAACTGTAGTGTTAGTTACTGTTAGGCCTTGGTCTACGTAATAACTAATACTAACAGAAACAGGGCTAGTGCCTCGGTCCCACTCATAAGTCCTAGGAGTAGGATAGGGCTAGGCTTGCTCCGGTAGCATAAGTTGTAATAATATACCCGTTATCTAGTACAATGCAGAGCCAAGCTTCTTCGAAGCATTTCTATTATTATTAATTGCACAGCTGCACCGTACATTGCTCCTTCTCAGTCCTAGCATTATTATTACTAGCTGCATTTGAATTTGATGCTTAGCACATCTGGCCAACAATTATTGGTAGTACTTATAGATTCCCTGAGATTGCTCCACCATTTTATTTACATATCCCTTGGCCATTAATGCACACAAAACCTAGCCTATAACCTTGGGAGCACTGGTAGTTGTATCCAACTTTGCACTGTTTTCAGTGTTGTAAAGTTATGTTTGACTGATGAAAACATGAGAACAATATTTTAAACATGCCAGTGAAAACGTTCAATTAATAGGTATCATTTTTGAGATTTTGATAGCTTCAATTGTCACAGATGTGATGTAATAGTTGCATACTAACACCAAAAACTGAATTGTGTTGCATAGCTTTTTGCACTCTATATTGACTAAAACTTAAATTGGGCTACCAAGGCTAAAATCTCAATCTTGTGGTAAGCCTAGATTTACCAATTAACTCATCAGATTCAATGGCTGCATTCAGTTGTCATAAAAGTTTGCATATTAATTTAAGATGGTAATAATAGTATCATCTTTAATTTTTTTTTGCAGTGCCTGCGAGGAAAGCGGATGGAACAAGATGTTCCTTGACGCATCCAATCTTACGATCAATGACAGCTCATCATTCAGTACTCGAGATTGAAGACCTTCCAGATGAAATGCTTCTTCACATTTTGAAATTTCTTCATTTACAAGATCTATTGAATGCTGTCCAGGTATATTAAAAGGGACCCTTTTATCTTATAATATGCAGTACAGAAATTCCTAGATATTTTTAGATCCAAGTGCTAAATAGTTTCAACTTTCAAGAAGTAACAATTACACATATACAAACACCTTTTGCTGGTTTTGAATAGCATTTACTTTGTATTCATAATTTTGTACAATAATGTTTTGCGTTTCACAAATTTGAAGACATGCATAATGACATCCACCAAAGGGGACAGTAAACACTTTGTTTGATGCTCATTGTTGATTCACTAATTAGTCCAGTAATGTTATTAGTGAAAAAAAGTTTGCGTCCCAGGGACGCAAGCCCCCGAAATAGTTTGCGTCCCGAAAAAAAAGCTTGCGTCCCGATCGAAAACCAATTACGTTTATTGTATGACCTAATGTTACTAATAATAGTGTAGTATCACTGCCTATACTTTGTGAATGTTATACACAATATATAGGGCAGAAATGCTCAGTGCCTTAGCTTCGCTTTTCTTCAG
>KN883959.1:15385-26582 GCA_000934455.1 Apostichopus parvimensis
CATATGAATTTATAGTTCTGCTGATAAGTGGTAACCATTTCTTTTTTTTGTAGTTTCGGAGGATAAAAGCAGCCAGAATTATGAAATGCTTATCGGCCGTTACTTCTCGGAAGCAGAAGCTTGTAATACTTCCTCAGTACCTTTCACGTGGCTGTTTATTCGTCCACCCTGGAGCACAAATGGTATGTGCCGCAAAGCTAAAACATTCTTCAGATGGAAGAAGCAAAACAGACATGAAGAGGTGAGTGAATTGTCAATGTACTTTAACAGTGGTCACCATGGCAATAATCAGAAATCACTTTAATATATATATAATTTACTGAACATTTACTCCTTTCAAAACCTTGAAAATTTAATGTATACTCTTATGGACTATTTAGGTCTGGAAAATTCCCAGCAAATTTTTTATACCAACATACTTTTCTATGATCAAATAGGTATCCATGAATTTTTTGTAGTTCTTCTTTTCTGAATTAATGCATTGTCATTTTGACTTGCAGCTGTTGTTTCAAAATCCCCCATTTACTATATTAATTGTAAACCTGGGCATTGATTCTTGATTAGTGAACATCCTCATAAGCAAACTTGCTGTCCCGGATGTGTAACTTAACCCTGGTCATTGGTAACTTGTCACGCCTACACACCAAAGTGTGCACAATTCAAACAATCTCTCGGACTGGGGCACCACAGTGCACCACAGCCACGTGTCCCCTGGGGGACTTCCCATAAGGTGCAGCCACAAACCGGCGCACGCAACTATATTTACAAGTCACCTCGCAGGTCCCCATTTATACACCTTTGATAGAAGATCTGATATAGAATTTGTGCATTCTTAAGGGAGGATAAGCCATCGTCTAAAATGTATAGAAAAGATTATGTTTGCAGTCATTTTTTACTTTTTTTTTCATACTCATTAATCATAATGTAAACTTACCTCACTTTATTTGACTTTGTTTCCCTTTGCAGGCTCTCAACCCATCAGTACTATTCAGTATGGCTAAAATTCAAAGTTACCTTGAGGTAAATATCAACAAGGTTTATCACTAGTATTGGTTATACTTTCAGTGTGTTTTGATCAATATTCAACAATTGCAAAAGAGTACCTATAATGAGATTTTATTACTCATGTGAGGTATGCTTGAACTCTATTTCAGATACATTACTACATTGATGGTGATTAACACCTTTGCTACCATCAATTGGTGCACAACTCAACTGAAAGATCATAAGATGCCTAAGTTTATTGTCCAGGGCTTACTCTTTTGCAGTTTACTCTAACATGGTACTCTAACTGGTACAATGATTGTTTCCTTTCAGGATGGTCATGATGACAAGGATGATACCATTCGTCAATGGTACCAGCAAGCAGCTGACCAAGGACTAGCTCTGGCTAAATACCAGCTGTGGGAAGACAGGTGGTCATCTCCGGTAGGTTTTGTGCAGTTAAGGAGTGTGGGTGGGGAGATTGAGGCCAAGAACTAGCTATGGGTAAATACCAGTTGTGGGAAGACAGGTGGTCATCTCAGGTAGGTTTTGTGCAGTTAGGGAGTGGGGATGGGGGGGGGGATTGAGGGAGAGGGGGGATTAGGAGGCAGAACAATGATAGAAGAATTTTCCTACTGATAATTACAGTAGCTCCTTGGGCAGACCTGGAAATATGTTGAAGCCACAGGTGTCCAGCCCTCTACCTAATGGGCCCTCATTATCTGTGAGGACGTCCTGTGTGTTCAGTGAGGCCTCCCTTTGGAGAAAAAAAAATTAACACGATGATCAAATGTTGCATAATCTCTTAAAATAAATTTTTAATATATTTTTCTAGCATTCTTGATGTAAAAGCCTGCTGGCTTGTTTTACATATACAAATAAATTCTCTGCAAGTTGAAGAACAGGTTTCCAGTTGTGTATTGTGTTCACTTTAGTGACTTTGTTAATTTTTTCTCCCATCAGTCTAAAGATGCAGCTCACTTGCTCGAATCCATTCGTCAACTCAGGGACATAGCATCACTGGGATGCCTGGAGTCTCAGGTAAATATATTAACTAACCAAGCTTGTAGGAAAACTCTTTGACATATTTGAGATTTAGGATTGAAGAATTTATTCCCACATCCACCCCAACTAAGAGGCAACAATTGCAAACAGCAAAATGGTAAAACATCCATCAGTAATTGTTGTGAAACTCACCCTGCCCACCTCCCCCGCCCTTTATATGGACCATGAACTACATTATGATGAGACCACAATGTTCAACAAATCTTAAGCTAATCTTAAACTAAACTTACTGCTACGTGCTTTCAGAATTACTCTAAATTGATTTTATTTATTTACTTTTTTCCATATCTTCCACTGTAGCTTCGCCTGTACTCTGAATATGCCAAAGGAAACTTTGGTGACCTTTCTCGGGAGATCGTCACGGCAAACATGAGGAAGTTTTTTCAGTCTTCTAAATACGGCATCAACTACCCGACCCTCTTCAACGGACATCACAGCTTCACAAACTCAATGCGGTACATCTTACTGGACTGGCTGGTCGAGGTAGCTACCTTAAAGGAGTTTTCCAGCCAGACAATTCACCTGGCTGTCAGCTGCGTTGACCGTTACCTCTCTATCTGTAATATCACTCGCTGTCAGTTGCAGCTCGTCGGAATCACATGTATGCTCATCTGTGCCAGGTAAGTAAAAAAATATGCATGCAACAAAAATATGTAGATTTAATGTTAAGTTATGCACAAAACTGGAAAAAAGATATTTATTTTCATTAGTGGTGTTTAGCTACAGTGAATATCTGTTGAATTTGCTTGGGTTTCTGATATGTCCTAATTTTTGCATACTCGTCCTCTTTTGCTCTATCTTACGTTACTACTTGGATGGATTAAAAGAATTTTGGAAATGTCCAGATGTTTTTAAAGCAGTTTCATCAAAGTTGAAATGAATAAAATTGTGCCAAGTGTTTCTCGATTGTGATTGGCTAATTTGAGCATGGAAAGGCAAATTTTAAATAAATTAGTTCCACAACAGTTCTCATCCTACATTGGGGTTGATCTTTGGTACTTTAAGCTGTTACAATTTTCATGTAATTACCATAGTTCAAATCATTTTTCTCCCACAAAGGGCGATGGGAAATGCCTCAACTTTGACCACTTCCTAGGTCATGGCAATTTTTGCCTCCTCTCGAGTCTCTGCAGATAAACAATTGTTACACTAAATTGGCCACAATATGACCAAACTATCTTCAACTACCTAAGAAAAGATTAGATTGCTGAAAACGTCAACTGTCACCAAATTTGCACCCAGAACCATGCAACAAATCACAAGGCTTGAAACTGTAAAATATTACATTAAATTTATGGGATATAAAAATGATCAATATTGGATGGTTAATAGCTCACCTCACTAACCAGAAACAAAAACAAAATGATTACAAATACATAAATCTTTTATCTCAATTTGAAGGGAATCCGAATGCTCGTACATATTACTCGGTCAACTCTTTGAATAATGAATTAGACATGGAGAAAGACAAACTTTTGTTTCTGTATTTAGTTTCTGTGAAACAATTTATGGTAATTATAAACTGTTATAATTATATGTTGATTTTCAGGTTGGAAGAGGACAACATCATAACCATACGAGAAGCTGCCTGGTTGACCGACGGGACCTACAAATACGACGAAGTGGTCAGGATGATGGGAGACGCCGTGGCAACGCTACGTGGAAACTTAAAAGTATGAATGTTCATCTAAATCCAGTCTTAAAAAGATCTGTTTGAAGTTTGAATAAATTTGAGGAATGATTTGAAGTTTTCACATGCTGTGCAAGTTCGTGTAAACATATTCCAAAATAGTAGCTTATTTTAGCAGAACTTGGTATAATAAATTGATCACTTTCTGTAAAGTTTAAGTCATATCATGTGCCATTATCTGCTTTGTAGTTGGTGGTGTTATTAACTTTTTCTGTTGATAAAACGGAAAGATTTATTTTAATAAGAGTCATTAGACTCATTTCATTCATTTTCCATTTTTCTTGTGCTAAATTACACAGCAACTTACAGTACTAGACTATTTGAAGCTCTTGTTTCAAGTCCAACCTGTGAGCAAGGAATGTGAGTTTGTTGCGAGATACATCGCCGAGCTCTCCCTGCTACACTCATACTTTGGGACATTCCAGCTCTCAAACATCGCTGCCAGCTGTCTCCTATTAGCCAGGGTCATGACCAATCAGAGTAAGTCTTATGACCTCTTTCTCAGGACACCAGGGTCTGAAGTATTTGAAATGTAACCACAGCATTAACTGGATGGAATATATCTATTTAACACTTATCCGTATTTTGTAGTTATGAGTTTTCCCTTAACTTTCTGAGTTGGAACACACTCACCTTTCTCAGCCTTACCCTCCAAAGCTTTTGGAAAGGCCATCAAATGATCTGAAATGTATTAGTAAGACACTGTCTCTCCCTTTCCCTTCCAAACTGTGTAACACCTCCTTCCCCCAACTCTACCATAAGACCCAAATTGATAAAGCTGTCTAGGTCAAATATTGATCCATCAATCAAATGAGTTATGAATCTGATTTTGGATTGATGAATGATCATTGCTAGGAAATACATTTGTCAAATTTGGAAAAAATGCTTGATAGCTAACAAATAGCATTTGATGAATACATTTGTATCCTAACAGGTTCTCCTTGGCCTAGTGTTATGACTGAGTTCTCTGGGTTTTCCCTTATGGATCTATCTTCATGCTCTTTGGCTCTGCACAAAAGATGGTAAGTCTGTGACTTGGATAATGTAAACAAAAATGTGGGTAAATTGTTGTTTCACTGGAAGGTGTTAGCCTCCTTGTTCAGTACACTCATGTCAATTTAGGAACCATGATTCTTCTTTGAAGGTATCAATTCAGTATAAAGTAGTTCAGATGAAACTGTTTAGTGTATGTTATATGTAATAATTTCAGTCATGGCTTTTGCCAGAAACCTGTCCAGGCCATCCATTGGATGACCATAATGGGCAATTCACCAGTAACAAAATACATTAAGTAATGAATTACCTTAACATATTTGATAAATTAAGTACTTAATGTGATGTAATTAGTTAATTGTAATTGTACAAATAAGAAAAGGCCTCACACCTACAGTTTAGCCTGAGTAACATAAGGTACAACACACAGCTGATATGTTTGAGCGAAAGTGACAAGGAACATATAGAATTCACAAGATACCGATGGTCAAAATATATAGGAGATTTGTCAGAACAAATTAAGAATCTCTGCTACAATTCTGCACAATTACAGACATTTTTGTCCTTGTTTATCCCATCTCACAAGACTACTAAAATGCTGATGACTGTTACCCGCTACCTAAGCTCAAGCATGTTCTTCAGTCATTCATTTCCTGGCATTAGTTACAAATTTATTAAATTTATGTACTTCAAAGTTATAGAACTGGGCTTTTTTTCTGCAGCTTTGAGAAACCTCCAGTTGTTGACCATAGGGATGTTGAACTAACAGCAGTGAAGCAGCGGTATGCCGAAAGCCATTCCTTCAACGCTAGTAGCTTGCCTCCCAAGGACCTTGAGGTGTTGCACACCATCTTCTCATGCGAGGAGAGAAGTCGCCGTAACAGGAGGACGGAACCCACCACTCCTTCGCAGCGTCGGAAGAAGGAGGAATTATTCCTCTTGATGTCACCATCGAGAAAGTCAAGAAGAACAAGGTACACTACGCTATTCTGGTGTTTGAGATTGAATGATCATGCCGTTCTAGCTTAACCTTCTGAGAAAGCTCTAAGTTGCATTCATTTTGGTAAATTCTCAAAACTAAAAGTTTGATGTTCAGTTTAGTTTGAAGATGAAAATTTTACTTGCAAATGGACAAAAAGTTAAAAAATGTGCCGGTCGAAAACTTGTATATAGTTGAATGTAATCACTTTATGACTCACTTTATGTTTGTAACATTATTGTGAATTTTGTTATTGGTTCATTTTTAACCCTTGGCTTTATGGCTTGTTTCTCACCATCAGCAGACACGTTTCAATCCATGAAGACTTAGAAAGTAAGAGCAGGGACAAGGAAGTGGTCACCCCTTCAGATCAAGAAGACGAGGCAGCAGATCATGATCTGGTCAACGTCGAAGGGCAGGGGCCATCGTCGAGTGGAGGGTCACAAAACAACCCTTCCGATTATATCCTGATAGAAAATTCTGGGAAGAAAATAGACTTGAGGGTACTGCGATCAGGAACCTGTCGGATTAAACTACAAGATGTCAAAAACAGGGTGGTAGAGGTCGGTCTGAGGTCGTCGCCGAGGAGCTTAAAACGAAAAACGATGGAATCGTAACATCGGTACTTCATAGCTACAATGGTGCTTTTTTTTCTTTCTTTTTTCATATGTTGCAGCATTATAAGAGAGTAGTATTTTTTTTCTTGAGACAGTATTTTTGGTTTTGCCTGTGATCTCTTCCTCAGTTTTTATTTTCAGAAATATGCTGATGATTGAGAACAATTAGTAGTGAGGACAAAAAAAAGTGTGTGAGGTTAATATGTTACCATGACTTAATATTTCTTTGATAAGCAGCTCAGGATCAAACAGTTTCTAGCTAAGCAAGGAAAGTTAACCAAATAGAAATATATTTAGTAACCCTAACCCCAGTCTCCTTCTTTCTGACAGCATTTTTTCTTTTGGGAGAAAATGGTAAATATCAGTCACTGCCTTCCAATCAGCAGCAATGGTGGAAATGTTTCATTGTTACTTTAATAAACAAAAATATGACATCATATTGTAGCCCACTTGGCATTGACTTTATCTTCAAGTGTAAATGCTACCTGACTCCAACTTGGTCGATGACACCTTTCACATTTGGTTCTACCTAAATCCTAGAAAAACCTTTTTACCTCTTAAGAATAATCAATTCGTCAATTTTATTGTAATGCACCAAAATTTGGATATATAAAATCTAGCAACCAATGGAAGCAGTAGACTGTTCAGTGAAAGAAGAACACAGTCACTTTGACTTGACCTGTTTCCACCATCTTGCCCCCCAGAATTGATTTTTTTTTGTCTTCCATGTCTGCTGTCACAGAGATATTTTTCATCAGAAAATTGTATGTTTGAATGTCTACCATACATTTCTTTGATACAGGTGGTCCCTTTTGCTGTAAGATAGTTCATAGCACACATCTTAACCTACAAAGCCAACCTCTTGGTTTGACAAGGTTCCATTTTTTGTATAGTTAGTTTACATAGTGACTATTTTCTTTCTTTTTATGCACACATTTTTATTTTACTATATCTTTATGATAATTATCTCTATTTTCTTCTTCCATATAATAGTGCCTTACCAAATTTTTAGTTCAAATCTATCTCCTTTTTTCCCTCCTTTTTCTTTCTTTTCTTTTTAAGGGTCTCAGACAAACTATGCAAAACAAAAATGAATCATTCTAATGCATATTTAGTGTATTTTGTCTATCTAATAGAATATTCATGAGAAGTGAAGTGATTATGACAACAGTAACCATGGTGGTTAAATTATGAAAGGCTGTTACCTGTTTGATCAATCTGTCGTCTGTACAGTTTATGCAGTTGTGACATACATGAAAGTGTATCTGTGTATGTTATTTCGAAGCTTAAACTTTTTAAAGCATGCTAGGTAAAGTAATTTTGAAATTAATTATATCCAATTGCACTTACTATTGAGGGAGGGGTGTATTGGGGAAGGGGAGGGGCAATTCTCTGCTGTACAGTCAGATATGCACAATCTAAATGAGAATCATAACTGTAGAGAATTGTTTAGTGTTTACAATTTGTTATTACAGTGTTATGCTTTTTTGAAGTTTCTCATAGTATGGTTAAACATACTTTCTATTGGCAAAACTTGAGAGATTTGAAATTGTGTACAAACCTTGGTTCTTCTGCACAGCATTTTGCAATACAATACATGATGAATTAAACTTTTCATCTGGAAATTTGCCTCTGAGAAGTATAGCTGCAGGTTATTATTTCATTACCCCATCTTGTTCATTCTGTTTATCCATTCTGGCTAAAGTTATCAAAAACAGATGTATCTGTTGGCTATGTGAAATCTCCATGGTTGAAAAAGGTTGCCATATAGTCTAACTAATAATCTAATTCAAGCCTTTAAAGTTGGATAGTCAAATATAAATCAAATGTTTTTTTTTAAATGATAGTTTTTCATTTCAAGGTATGTTGTTTTTATATGACCATTAAATGAATTAATAGTTTGTTTTATGCCAATGAGGCACCCTGGTAATTAATTTAAACATTAATTATGTTTGAAGGAAATTATTGTTCGATTAATGAGCATTTGTAGGAAGAATTTGTTATTATAATTGAATTTGCACAAGTCTCTCTCTCAGGAATACTTGTTGAACTACAAGTCTTTTTTACTGTAGTGAATCGTAACCTGCTTAGCTCTAAACCTTTTGTGTTACAGCAACAGTTTTGAAAATTTCAATGTGTTCCATTGTTTTTGAATTTATCAGTACAAATTTTAAGCTTGTTAGGAGCATTTATTGTATACCCCCCAAAAAAAAAAAAAAAAAAAAAAATTCATAACATTCAAAACCCAAGTTTGGTCGGTTCCATCTCAGTATAACAATTTCCCGCCGATAACTTTTCAATACGATTAAACAGAATCAGAAACCAAGAACCAAAGGCAATTACAAGTTTCAATATTTTTGGAGAAATTGGGAAATTTAAATTTGGGATCTTTTTCCACTGTTTGTGTATTGTCACCTCTTTTCTGACCATTCCAAAAGATCATGAGACATTCCATTTTCTATACGAAAGGTGTCAATGTAATTATTTAACATAAATTTTTTAATGGAATTTTTGTAGATTTTGCTCAAAGTCTTTCTTACAGCCATTTGTAAGTGACATCTCTTCAGTGCAGTTGCTCTGAGAGTATTGAGCATGAGAGGACGTCAAGACAAGTTAAACTTTTCTCGTCAACTTTCAGTGTACTTTGCGAGGTTTTTGAAAACAAGAGAATGGAAGAGAATGTATAATTAGGTCTCCATGGAGATAAAATGCCTTGTATATATATTTCAATTTTATAATGAAGACTGCCTTTAATCCTGTAATATGGTTACTCTATAATATCCCATAGGGAATGTTACAATATTATACTTTCATATAAGTCTTTGTACGTTTTTCGTTCTTTTGAATGGAATTTGTTCCATGGACGTTGTTCATCTCAGAGACGACCATTGCACAGGACAATTTTTGTAATAATTGTTGTTTAATGAGTGGTTTAATGAGTGGTTAAATGAGTGGTTTAATGGTTTTTTAATGAGTGGTTAAATGAATGGTTTAATTGTTGTTTAATGAGTGGTTTAATGCCGCTAATGATGATCAAACATGGAGAATAACCCTCTCGGAATTAAAAATGAAAGCATAACAACACGATCCTCTGTCTGAATATTCCCTTGAGGTCACAGGTGACCACTTAACTGGTTTATTACAGGGAGGAAAGCACCCAATTTTTACTTTCATTCTTTAATATTGCTTCCTGTAATGCTGTACCTTGCTTAGGTTGGATGCTGGTTTATTAAGCTTTGCTAGTCAAGGTTTCAGTTTGTTTATCCCAGTATATAAGTTTCACGCAGTTAATAAATTTGTGTGAAATTTTGCTTCAATGTGTGGAGATAAATTGTATCCTCTCACCCCACTCATTACTTGCTACCAATCGTAGGTTTTTGGCAAATCTGCTACGAACTAGCACCACATATTGAATCCTCATTAATATTAACTTTTTGGATTTCACACATTTGTTTAAAGGCATTGAAGACTCGCCCCAAACCGCATGCAGTGCTCTGGAAAAGCTAACTTTCCGTTGCTTGCAAGTGAAGTTTTCTTCTTGTCGCTACAAAATGCAGACAGTAATGAAACGTGATACCTTGTTATCTAGACCTGAAATGTCATTCGCTGCTATGTACAGTGTTGTGGGTATTGACCGTAGCTGTATGCATTGCATGTACACTAGTGTCTAATTACCGACGGTAGCAAGCTGTGTGTGTATTTTCTGGGATCGATGGTAGTGTCTAACACTTCTGTTACACCTCATCCGAAACTAGGTCAGATTACCGGCATGAGACGTTTCTTTGTGCACAAGTCTTCACACCCTTTAAATCCCGTTAGAGCATGAATAATGTTGTTATATGTCTGTTTCAGGCCTACATTTGTCCTAATTTGTCAGTATCTTCCCACTTTACTAATTTTTTTTTATTTCTACATTGTACTACATTCCTACATTGTCCTAAGTGTGTACTGGACAGTGTGTTAGGCTGTCACCAATACTGTATCTCCTTTCAATTAGGCTCCCTTAGTTGGTGTAGCACTTGTAATTCTGATGACCTTGGTTTCAAAGCTTCTACATATTTAGTTCTTTTCTTTTTCTTGCACAAAAAGTCTCTTATACAACATAGCCTTGTAATATTTCAGAAAATTAGGCAAATATGATGAATTCTCCTTTAGCCATACAAATATGATGTGAAATTGGTAAACATATATTTTGCGTTGGGTTGTAACCATGCTTCAATTCTGGTTATTATTTTATGTAGTATTTAGACAGGATTGGTCATCTGGGCTTGATTATATAGCCAGGAAGACTATGTGTTTACAAATTCAGGGAGTTATTAAAATTTTAACCCATGCAGAAAATGTTAAATTCACTCTATATTATGCACCAGTTTAAGTGAATGACAAATGACACGTGAGCTGTTGTTAGTCCCTCTAGTGTGTAAGTTAAACATTACATTATTGAACAGTTATGTATTAGAGATAATCACAAACTGATTGCTGGTTTTGTGCTTGAGAAGTTATTGAATGGTTTCATAAACCTTCCAGATGTATCACAGATGTAAGAAAAGCAATTAGCTATTGCAGAAGATTTGCCACAGTGACATCACAGATCTTCTGGAGTATTTATTTGTGTATTGACGCAGAGTTTATCTGCAAAGAGGGAAACCCATGTAGGGTTCAGATCTTAAAGACAAGACTCGAAACAATCTACTCAGTGCGTTTGGAGGTAGGGTTGACACAAATTGTAATTTGTCACAAAGACCACCCCTTTAAATGTGATAGATTCAGTTGTTTGTAAGTTTATATCCACTTTCGAACATCCACCCTTCATCAAATGTCATAAAAAAAAATTATTTTACTTTCAAATATAAATTATTACTTTTTTTT